>JACEGR010000336.1:0-295328 GCA_014170235.1 Listronotus bonariensis | reverse complement strand
TATTTTACAAGGATACCATTTTAAAAGTCTTTACTTGTATTTACCATATTAAAAAAATATTTTAATATACCAAGTATTATAAATGTTATTTAGGAAAACCCGATTTCCAGCGCCTCCTTTAAGGTCACATATCTCTGAAAACAGGGGCTTTGGAAAAAAATGTATAAGATTTTGTCACATTATTTTTATGGAGGGGATTTCTGAAGTTACTACAGCGCGTCAGAAAAATATACCGGAGGATACCTTGTACTCGATTAAATACCTCCATCAAATATGAGCTTAGTATACAAGGGCGATCGTAAAAAACAAAAATATATATACTACTGTGTACAGTAGTACGCAAGTAGTCCACTAGGAACCTTCTGAGGATGCCAACCACTCGCGCTGGCAAAACGTCAAGGGTACAAAATCTGCAACGACGGCCGAATAGCCCATAAAACTTAGGTTTAGCATAAATGAAAAACCTGTACGATTAATTACTGGATACTAGACTGGGTCAAAAAAGTAGAGTATTTATTGAAAAATGTATCGAAAATATTGTTCAAGGTGAAAAAAATATCGTTAAATTTTGAGCCCTTAATATTAATATTTACTATAATGAACTATCTTCTTTAATTTGGATTATTTATTTGTACTTTTATTTTTGCGTCATAGCTTCCTAAATATCGAAGTTAAAAAGAAAATCATTTGTACATATACCTTTAGAAAATTTAATTGCCTTTAAATTTTTTTAAAGAATTTTTCCAAACGAGCTGTTTTCGAATAATCAAGCTTTAAGCATTGATATATTTTTTAGATTTAACTTTTGTAACTAATGAAAAAATAAATATATAGAAAAGGGTGTCGGCCATCTGCGAAGGCTCATCTGTGACAGATAATAAAATCGCCGCATTGCGACCAAATTTTGCAAACCCCCATTTTTCTACCTGGTGGATCTAGAATACATAAATTTAAGACCAGTTGCCAAAATGTAGTTGGAAATTTTTTTGTCGCAGTATGAGCCAGACAATAATAAAAACTAAAGCAGAAATTTTTAGAAAATGCAGTTAATAATTTATAATTATTTAAGTGTATTGTATTTTTACTAACTGTAATATGTATGCCGGACTTATATTTTATAATATTATTAAAGTGTAATATTATTACAATACGTATATTCTTGTATTTAATAGACTGATACACACTTACGAATGGTTATTTCTGGTAAGCAAAGGCTTTTTTTATTCCCTAATTAAATCCAAGACGAATACACACATAGATTTGCAATACGTATATTTTTGGATTTTATATTTACGTAAATTTATAGGCCTCTACAGGCAATAAATAAATAATATTAAAAATGTATCTTCATTTTTTTACTTTTTAAAATATTTCACAAAAAAGAAAACAACTGGATGAGAAGAGTTTATGAACAACTTGGTAACATTGCTTATGGTTTACTCTTATTTAAACCCATAGGTCGCTTATAGGTCGGTTTTATTGCTTTTTAATGATCGGTCGCGGATGAGCCTGTCGTAGATTGGCCTATTTTATAGAACAGAGCAAAACAGATTTTTAGAGCAATTTAATGCTGCACAAAAAGGCTTTCTAACATTTTTACATTAAATATTTTTTCAAAAGTTATTCACAATTTAAATTAAAAACAGTAATTTAACTGTTTTCTTCATTGTGGAATCATTTTTTTACTCAGTGGAACAAATTGATATATAACATGATTAAAAATCACAGTTTTATTATTCTTATTGCTTGAAACATCCAAATTTTATACCCTACCCTTGGTTAATAGCTATTTGTTATACAAAAATGTAAATTTACTCACTATAAATAATTAAAAAATTAGAATTATGTGCTTTCACTATTAAAAATTATTTATTTTTACTATTTTATACATTAGTACAAAATGATTTTAATTAATGTACACAAATTCGCATCTTTTAATACAATTACACCTTTGGTTGAAACTAAATTGTGAATTACTTCACCGGCACACAAAAAAGTTTGATGTGCACCGGACGCGACCTATTAACCGGTATGTTTTTCGACCCTTTAAATTCGAATTTCAAGTCAGTTTAGGCCGTGTACCTTTCAATTTCCGGTAAATTGCAAAAAAACATATAAATGGTGCCAGTTTTCCCTATTTCTTACTGTTTTGTAATTTATTTAAAATTGGAGGGTGTACGGCCTAAACTAATCTAAAATTCACGTTCGAAAAACATGCCTGTAGGATAGCTCGCGTCCGCTGTACAAATAAACTTCTTTTGTGCACCGGTGTACCGGCCCACATATAAAGAAAAGTTTTCTGTACACCGGACGCGACCTATCTGGGGGCATGTTTTTTGACACCTTACAAAATTCCTAAATAAAAAGGTAAATCTAAAAACATATCAATGTTTAAAGCTTGAATATTTGAAAATTGCTCGTCTGGCGAAAATTTTACGAGAACTGTTTTTTGTAGGCAATTTAATTTTCTAAAGGTATATGTACCGATGCATTTTTACATGAATAGTTAGGGAGATATGACGCAAAAATAAAAATACGATAAATAATAGTTTAAAAAACTAAAAAACACGCTTTTATATGCAACCGAACTAAAAATTAGAAAATAATTTTTCATTATAAAGAGTTTGTCACTTCAGAGTAAAAAGCGTGGGGTGCTAAATATATTAAATGTTATAATTATTCTATTTGTCAATATCTATGAGGGAAAAGTTATGAAAAAATAGTAAAATGCACCCCACGCGTTTTACTCTGAAGTGACAAACTCTTTATAATGAAAAATTATTTTCTAATTTTTAGTTCGGTTGCATATAAAAGCGTGTTTTTTAGTTTTTTTAACTATTATTTATTTTTCATTTTTTAGTTCGATATATCAATTAGTTAAATGCTCCAGTTTATTCACTAAAAAATTCCTTCGCCATTTTGTCAAGAGACACATAGGATCTGTAAAGGATTTTTTTATCCTGACGGTCCTAATCAGGATAACGGGATACTGTTTGCAGATTATTGCATTGTCATGGGTCCTTGATACGTGTGCAAAGTTTCAAAGAAATCGAATCGCTGGAAGTTGGTAAAAATTAGGCTCAAAGATTCCGTTACATAGATAGATGGATAGATAGATAGATAGTGACAACCCAAGCTAATAAAAGGGTGTTAAAAAAGAAATCTAAATTAAAGAAGATATCACTCTTAATAATATGATTAGGGGCTCAAACGTTTACAATATTTTCCTTTTGTCACTTTAAACAATATTATCCATATATTTTCAAAAAAGTCGATTTTGTTGGCCCACTCTACTTGACAGCATGTTATTTATTCTCTGTGATTTTTCTATTTTTACAATGATGTACTAAGAACTAGTTTCTAACTGTAATTATCATAAACTTTACTTAAATCTTACTTCTACAGTGTGTCCAAAATTGGTAGGGAATGTATTGAGATATTGAAAACTATATGAGATAGAAAAATGGTTAAAAGAGAAAAGTTGTGGGCTATATAATGGTTAATCTAATGCCGTTTTGATGACGGTTGTATTTTGTTTGGTTTTTGAGTTATTTTGCAAAAACTGAAAATGTGCATTTTAGAAAAAGTGCTGTAGTTTTTTATTTCAAATAATTTTTGGAATCTGTAAGAACAGATTACCTTTTAAAAAGCAATGCATGTATTCAGATTTTAATTTCGACGTTTCGGTTTTGAGATACCATCATCAACTTTCGTTTTTCTTATAGCCACTGTTTTGTTTTTTTTACACACTTATAAAGAACGTTTTTTCCTTTTAAAATGATGTATACCACTTTATAGGTATTTTTAATTTTTATATTAAAAATCGTAAAAATTAATTTTTTGTCCCAGTTGGCTATGACTGCGCAAGCGATTAGCTCTAGTAACAATTGCCATTCAATTTCCTATAAGGACCTATATTGGGAAAGAAAATGCAACTTTTATTAACCTATGTACCCAAACAAAGATGGATATTTACCTTGTGTGCATCGGCACATTAAAATATGTGTTAATTATATCAAGCTGTTACCTTTTTACCTGAAATAGGTTTATGTGCTCAAAAACCTAATTCATACTCTCCAAATTCTCACGAACACAATTATAAAACTAAATTATACATACATACTAGTCTCTAAAAAATACAATGTTCTCTCCACTTATTCTTAATAGGTAAAAATTAATTGTATATGGAACTTTAAACAAAGCCAAAGAAAATATTAGTTTAAAAAAATAATATTAATTGTAATTCGAAAAATCATTCAAAAATATTCTGTAGATTGTAAGATAACCTGTTTTTTATAATATATGAGCTCCCATCAAAAAGTTAAACTGTTTTAAAATATTGTTTTTAATGAGAACTATGGTAACTATAAAAAAAATAAAAAAAGCAAAAAACATGCTATAATTTAAAATAGAACATTGGTAATAAGTCTAGAGAACATTTTTTTTCACAGACTATTATGTGAGTAAAATTTGGTTTTTCAACTGTGTTTGGGCCAATTAAAAGACATATTGAATTTGGTTCTTGTATGTTATGCTATGGGATATAAAAAAAATATTTTTGAGCACATACACACATTTCTGATAGAAAGTTTACAGCTTAATATACTTAATTAACACATATTTTAATGTGCCGATGCACACAAGGTAAATATCCATCTTTGTTTGGGTACATAAGTTTATAAAAGTTAGAAATAAGCTTGAATTACCTTTTCCACCAAAGCTCCTTATTGGAAATGAAATGGCAATTGTTTCTAGAGCTAATGGCTTCTGCAGTCATGGCTAACTATTTTTAAATCTAAATACAGAAATGCATTGCTCTTGAAAATTGCCTTAACAATGTTTTTACGGATTTTAAAAATTATTTGAAATAAAAAAACTACAGCACTTTTCCTAAAATGCACATTTTTAGGTTTTTCAAAAATAACTTAAAACCAAACAAGATACAGCCGTCATCAAAACGGCATTAGATTAACCACTGGCCCACAACTTTCCCCATTTAACCATCTCTTATAGTTTCCAATATCCTAATACATTCCCTACCAATTTTGGACACACTGTATAAAAGGACAAATACCTAACTTCTTATATTAACGTTTAATTAATTTTAAGCATACCTAAACAGCGGCTTAAAAGCATTTATACTAAATCGTTAACTAAGAAAACCTGCTTTTATGTGAAATTAACTACAAATTTGTCGCTGGATTATTAGTTTCGTGGAAATAACTTGTAAAAAACTAAAATATAAAATATATAATTAAAAACATAAGTATAGTAAATACAGGGTGTTTCTTAAGTACGGACGAAACTTTTATGGGTAATTCGTTATTTCGTTTAATAAATTAAAGTTTCCATAAACATATAGTCGTTTTTACAAGCTGCCATACAGGGCCGTACTACGCAGAAAGTAATTTAGGGGGTCAACCGGAATAAAGGATTTATTTATCTTTGGACAATCCACGAACGCTGAAAGCCTAAATACTAAGGTACCTTGAGTGTCTCAAGCCAGGTAAGAGGGAGAGTTTTTTGACACAGAACTTAAATACTTAAAGTCTTGAGAGGGAAGGAAAGACCTTCGCGGGCAGCAGGTTGCACATTCTAGAAACTATATGAATACATAGGAATAAAAAAACGAACAAAGTGGGAATTTCGGGATCTGTCCAGTTGGACCGTATAGGGATGCATATGTGCGGCACTACGAGTTTCTCTATTGGGAACCATGAGTGAAGAAAATATACTAGACAATTCTTTAGAGCAAATGCCATGGAAGTACCTATAAAAAAATCCTTCACAGCCCGACTAAGGCAAGAAAGGGAAGCCGTTCTGTAAGTGAAGGATTATCATTGAGGCGAACAGCTCTTCTTTAAATACCACACCCCAGATCTGAGAACAATATTCGAAAAGAGATCGGATTTGGGACACATAAAAAGTGTATAAGTTAGAAGAAGAACATAATTTTTGGCTTGAAAGAGAAATCCAAGCTTCTTTAAAGCTGCCGTGGCTATAGATACAATGTGTTCATGCCAGTTAAGGTTATTCTCAAATGTGACGCCCACAAGATTAAAGGTGTTTTTTAAAGATGTGCTTGCTCTGCCTCTTTTCGCGACAAAGAACATGATTGTGTTTTAGATGCATTAATTTGGACGAGATTTTTGGCGCCCCAATCCACTATTAAGTTAAAGTCCTGTGAAAGGGATATCTGCATTGCTTTGCGATTGCTCTGCAAATCAAGTTTGGAAATTGGTTAAGGAACCTGAAAACTGGAGTGAAGGGTACTATCGTCGGCAAAGCTCTTAATGGGATTGTTGTGGACGAGAGAAGGTCCTTGATGTAAAAAAACAATATTGGTGGCAGTTCGGAGCCCTGAGGCTTCTGCATTTACTTGGTGAAAGCTAAAAGAGTGGCCATTCACAAGAACTGATATACGTCGATCAGAAAGATACCTAGAGAGCCAAGTACAGAGCTTAGTTAAAAGACCATAGGAGGAAAGTATATTAAGAAGCGCGCAGCAAGCTAGATCTGGACAAAATCTTTGGATATATCAAGAGCAACGATCTAGGGCTCACTTAGAAACTCAAGAGACTTGCCGTCTTTATTTGTATGACTCTTGTGAAATCTTTGTAACTAGTTTTTAGTCTACCTGTCATGCAAAATTTTGTGTTTTTGTAAATAGTTAAGGATTTTTAAATTAATGAATTTCTCCATTATTTTACAAAGAAGTGAGAGAAGCGAAAGTGGTCTATAGTTAGATGGAAGAGATTTGGATACTTTCTTGGAAATACCTGTATTGTAAGAGATTTGAAAGAGCCGACTTAAAATGGGTGCAGGTTCTGCAGCACATTTTTTAAAACGAATATGTCATCCAGCCCAGGCAATTTCTTGGTGTTAGGAAAAGAAAGGATACGCCTAATGTGTTTTACCTTAATTAATATCGGACATTTTATAAGGAACTGGGGTAATAGCTGGAATTGGGTGATTTACTGAAGGGTCAAGGGTTGAGTTAGCTGCATATTGTTTAGCTAATAGTTCTGCCTTTCCTTTAGAGGGTTAGTGGTAAAAAAGACTCGTACAAAATTCCTGCTTATGTTTTTCGCAAAGGACCAGAAAGATTTACTGCCATTTAAGCAAGAAAGAACTTTGTTTTTTATGCGATTTTCGAAGGAGTCTTTGGTTTTTAAAATTGTTTAATTGTAGTCGTTTCTTGCTTCAATGATGGCTTGTCGGTTTTTGGACTATGGTTCATGAGGGGTTTAATGTAATTTTTGACGTGATAACGTGTTATAATTCAATGAAGCCGGCTACACGCACAAAAAACATGACTCATGCGGCGTTCCATTTAAAGCTTGAAGTGCAAGCGAAAGCGCGGAAGAGGCACAATCGGCCTCCGCGTTTGGCAGCGTTCAACATCTGTTTCTCTCCTACTTTAAGCGGTCCGGTATATTGTGAGTACTATATAATAATTAGATGTCATAATTAAGATATATTTAAAGATTTTTACTTTCCTTAATATACCTTTAAAAGTATAACCACACTAAAAAAATGTGCGGTTTTGTGAAAGAGCCAAATTCTTGTAAATTGTCTTTTTAAATTTGGTTATTTTTATGTGAATAATGTCATTGGGTTATCAGTTAATATCATTATTTGTTTTTTTTTTTAGTTTTTAAAGCCTCTTAGATTGCATATTTTTTAAAAGAGCTAATATTTTTTTGTATTTAAAACAATCTCGTTGGCATATTTAACATTTAGTATATTTAAATTTTAAAATACATTTAAATTTTTTGTAATAACAGACTTAAAAAATGTTTAATCCTATATGACTATATTAAAAAAAAAAAACATTTTAATTATTAGCAAATACTTTACAATAACATTGTAAAAGAAGGTATTTATACGGGGTACGCTCAAAAATAATTATTAAAATTAAAATATTTAAAAAATTACACGAGTTAATGATACGATATTATATATATTTCTTATCGTAGTGACAAGGGTTGAAAGAATTTTAATGATAGGTTTAGTACTTTCAAACATTAGCAGCTACAAACAAACCCACAAACTCACAAACAAAGTTACAAACTTTACCTCTTTTTATATTAGTATAAATTGGCACTTAATTTATGTTTCGCTTATTAGAATTAATGTTGATTTAAAGGTTTTAACATGTGCACAAATAAAACTTGATGGTTTTATCCTCCAATATATTTTCATTGCAAACAAAAATTTATTTTCTTTTAATTTTGAAATAAAACTACTGGAATTGGTTTTATTAGGTATAATTGATATTATTAGGTATAAATAAAAATAGTTTTGTGTAACTATGTTAACCATTTAATTTAAATAAAATAATATATTGACATGAAATACGAATGATGTATTGCGAAGCGTTTGAAAGACGCTACGTTAGTAGTTACGTTATAAAAATTGCACTTTAGTGGTTAAGAGTTAAATTGAAAAAATGAAATACGCCACTTCATAATATTGACGACGACATTATGAAGAACCTTTTTGCCTTTGCATAATATACCTAATAAAAGTTAGGATTACTTTAAAAAATAATAATAAATAGGTTATTAATTTATTTCTTTAAAAGTAGTCTTTTTTTTTGTTATATTATGCAAGGGCAGAATAGTTTTTCATAATATTATTGTCAATATCACAAAGTAGCGTATCTCATTTTTTTCAGTTTAATAAGAGTGCTTTTAAGGTGTTTTTTTGTTGACTTTTTTCTAAGTAAAATAAAATAAGTAAATTATTACATTTTTTATAACTATAAAGCCATCAAAATCTAGTTTATGCTAATTCGTGATATTAAGAAGCAACTTATAAAAAGTTTTATTTCTTTAAAATATTTCATAAATATCTTTATTTTGAAGAAAAGCCAAATATAATTTTGTTTAAATTTAAAATCCCAGAAAATAAATAAACTATAAAAATCAATATTCAAAACAATATTCTAAAGAGCTCATATTCTTCTAGTCGCAAGTATATTAAAAAATAGCTTTAGATCTACTTACCAATTTTAATAATTATTATTTTTTATACTTACCAATTGAGGAAACGATAAAAGCTACCTTACCTTAAGTAACTTCACTGTTGTATAAAAATCATTAAATCATTTAAATATGAAGTAAGTTTACGTAGGTTGTTGTTCTCTTTCGGTTAAAAACACTGACCGCTGTAGTAAAGATTTACCTACCTATGTACATAATAGATCTTAATAAAAATGATATATTGTATTTCTGGAATGTCTGTCGCACAACGATACTAAATTTGTGAAGAACATTTACGATGACAGTGTTAACGATAAATCTCAAAAAAAATTGTATATGTATTTTTTTAAATTTAAATGGTTAGATATACAGTGTATGACCTAATCTATTAAAAATTCCAAATACTAGCTTTTAACACTGGTCAGTAAATAATTACAAAGAAAATGTCACTGACATTATAAAGGCAGTTCGAGGGAGTTTAAAGCACCCTGAATGTAACTATCATGATATTTTTTAATTTTAAGCTATAAGTAATATTATTTGTTTTTAATTAAATACTTTAGTTTTGTTTAAATAAGTGAATAAACCACATGTGCTGTTTAACAGCGAATAAATTTCTGTCATCCAAACTAGTTCAAAATTGAAAGAAAATGTCTTTATTATTAGTTAAATTCTGTGTTATTGGCTCCAATGTTTTTCAGGAAATAATCTAGCCGTATACCACTCGACCTAAAAATTGGAATCGATTAAACTACCCAAATATTTTTGTAAGATTGATTTGGCAAATAGTTTCATGAACAAAAACAAACCTTGACCGCTTCGCGGTCTCGAGTTTTCGATTTTAAAATATAAAACCCTCGACGGCTGCGCGGTCTCGTGTTTTTATTAAATTATTATTCATTCAACCATTTTTCAAAAAAAAAAAATTACTCAAAATATTGTTGGGCAATCGAATAAATTTATAGGTCTTGTGATATTGATTAAACTACCCAAATATTTTTGTAAGATTGGCTAGGCAAATAGTTTCATGGACAATAATTTAAAAAAATCCCTCGACCGCTTCGCGGTCTCAATTTTTAATTTTAAAATAAAAACCCTCGACCGCTGCGTGTCTCGTGTTATTATTAAATTATTGTACATTCAACTATTTTCCAAGAAAAATCTTACTAAAAATATTGTTTTGTGGTGGTTTAATCGATTAAATTTAAAGGTCTTGTGATATAATATATGATCATATCCCTAAATCACATCTTTTTATCTTTGACTTATTCATCTAGTAAAATCGCCATAGATTATTTCCTTTGAACCCTAGTTCCAACAATTAAAAAAATTATACTCATAAAATATTATTGGTTATATTATTCTGTTTGGCAATGTTTACTCACTAAGATTTGTTGCTTTTTAATATATTGTGTGTTTACGTAAGTTGGCGTCATATGAAAAACTTTTTATGAATTTTAATAAAAAGGTACTTCTTATAAAATGTTTTACATGGATCAAAACCTAAAAAGTAAACATTGCATATTAAATTGTACCTGGCAATTGCCTTGCAGCAACGCCATAAACAAAGCAGTATCCAGTATTAAATTGTAATAATTAATCATCTACGGGGTTTGACTAAAAATGTAATGATTGATTAAGAGTAAAGTACCTATATTTTTGCTTATATCAAAAATTAAAAAAATATGTTTAAAATTAAAAATAACTTTTATACAGGGTGATTATTAAACATGGGGCAAATATTTTAGGTGTAATTTCTTATGCCATTTTATGAAAAAAGTTTCTAAAAACATATGCCCGGAGTTGCTTTCTTACTGAGATACAGGGCGTTAAAAATTTAAAAAAAAATCATTTTTTCTAAATATTTTCAATATGCTTGTGCCGATTTGGATAAATTTTGATAAATTTATTAGGCGCTTATTAAGCCTTAAACAGATTGTCATTATTGGGTCCAGTGGCGTCTCAGTGGGCACCGCAACTTATATTATTGAGAAAAAAAAGTACACCACTGACTTTTTGACGTTTTTATATTTTTTTATAATTAAGCAACGAACTAGTTTTCGAGAAAAAATATTAACGCTACTTTATACTTATATTTTATACTCTAAAATTAAAATAGACTTTATTACCAAAGACTAAAGTTAGCCCTAGGTAATAAATTATTTACGTTTTACAAATCATTTTTAATATGGTTACAATTTGATTTAATTTACCTGCCACATCAGGTATAATTAAGTATAAGTTTAAATACAACCCCGTATTGCAAATATTTTACCTTTACTTAAAACAAGCGAGAACGTGCTCTTTATCCAATTATCCACAGCTCATCTTGGCCGTAATCATCGCTAAAGACCGTTCGTGGAATGAAAAGATGGACTCCCACAATTTGGTTGTGGGAATCAGGCCTAATAACAGATGACCAAGTTTGTGCGTTACTGAAGAGCTTAAATGGTGTTGCAATGTTGCCAAAATGTTATCAAAAAAGTTAGTGGTATATGTAATTTGTACTAATCCACTTATCCTTTTTAAAAACTCCCTGAATAAACGACCATCGGCCGTTTCGCTTAATTATAAGAAGAAAACCGCCGTCCGGCTGTTTTTTATATAAGCGTATATGAAAACCGCCAAAAATTATAATCAGTTTTTTATTACCAGCGGTGTTTACTTATTTTATCGATAGAAACCGCCGTCCGGCGGTTTTGCTTATAAAAACTAAGAAAAACATCCAAAAAATAGTAAAAGTTAATCCAACCCCAATAATTATTTATTTTACTGTGCCATAAGCGTTTGTTTTTTTTGTGGTTTTATTGTTTATTATTGTAGTTTGGTTAATAGCACCCTTGGAAAAACAAATTGGAGTAGTATAGCGGGATACGGACAGGCAAATAAAACCACTATTGTATTTATCCTAACGTTTCGTGGCTGGATTGTCACTTTTTCAAGAAGTACAAATTAAAAAGACACAATAAAAAACTATTTTGTCACATGGACCCACTAATTTAAAACATCAAAGAACACTTAAAAAAATATTGTCAGTCAGAAAAGGAAAATAAATAACTTATTAGGACGTTATAGTTAGCATTAAGGTCAGCAATAAAAAATAACTTAAAAATCTAAAAAGTAAAAAAATTATTTGTCTGAAACTTAAATTATGAGCAATAAAAAATACGAAAAAATGTAGTTTAGTTAATAAGTTTTCCTTCTTCCTTCTTTTTCTTTTCTTTTTTCCCTTTAACCCCCAAACTATGTTCAAATGATAGCGGCACACCAGGAAGTAAAATGTTCCTGAGGTAAAATACCCCTCCGTTCGGATCTCCGGGCGAGGTGTGCATCTGGGAGGCCTTCATCGAGAAGTTCAATTTCTTTTGCAAATATATGTGGGCTTAACACCAATATAAACTCCGTTCACCATCACCTTCAGCAATCTAAGCCCCACATACTGTTTCTAATGGAAACACAAATTAGTTCTTAATCTTCAACCAGCCACCTTCTCTTCCCAGACTACGCTATTTCGTCTTTTCGCCCACATAGTGGCGTGTGTGCGAGTTTCTAATCTTAAATCGGGTAGGCCCGATATCCTTTGGCTTAAACTTTCCCTTAGGTCTTAGGTCAACTAAATGTATCTGCAGTTTGTACCGGTCCCCATCTAATAATTCTTATGTCGAATTCTTTGACTTTCTTTCAACAAAGATCGATAGCATAATTGCTCAGTTTCCATCGACTTAAATAATCGTGCTTGACGACTTTAATGTCCATGATAAGGATTGGTTGGGCTCTTCAAAAACTGACCCCCAAGGCAGAGCAGCCGAAATCTTCGCAGTCAGTAATTCTCTTACCAACTTTCTTATGGAACTCACCTACTTTCCTAGAGTGCCAAATCATAGTTCAAATTCTCTGGATCTCTTTCTTACTACCAACCCTTAACTCTATCAGACATCTGTCACTGCTCCCCTAGGTCGCTCAGATTATGGCTTAGTTACATCTTACCCTGCACATCCCGGGGTAAATGAATGCATGCCACCACGCACCGCATGGCACTACAACTCAGCCGACTGGGATGTCCTAAGGGACTTCTTCGCCACTTACCCCTGGAATTCCATCTGCTTTTCTTTTCGTGATCCTTCTAAAATTTGCAATCAACTAACTGAATCAATTTAATTGGGCTTTGAAACCCATTTGCCACCCACCATCAAGAACCCCAAAAATCCAATAACCAACCCTGGTTTTTCAAATCTTGTGATAAAGCTAGAATTTTAAAAGTTCAGGCTCACAAGAAGTTTCTACAGGAGTCCAAAAATCGACAGGTCAGCATTGAAGCAAGAAACTACTACAATCAAAAAATTTCTGAAGCCAAAGACTCCTTCGACAATCGTATTAAAAACAAAGTTCTTTCTCGCTCAAATGACATCAAATCTTTTTGGTCCTTTGCGAAAAACATAAGTAGGAATTTTTCTACCAGTTCTTTTCCGCCACTAACTTTGGAAGATGAAATTATTTCTTCCGCTAAAGGAAAGGCAAATCTATTTGCTAAACAATTTGCTGCCAATTCAACCCTTGACCCTCCCGTAAATCATCCAACGCTAGCGGTTACCCCAGTTCCTTATAAGATGCCCGATATTATTTTTAAGGTAAAACACATTAGGCGTATTTTTTCTTTCCTTAACACCAAGAAATCGTCTAGGCTGGACGGCATACCAGCGCTCGTTTTAAAAAAATGTGCTCCAGAACTTGCACCAATCTGAACTCGGCTCTTTCGAATTTCTTACGACAGAGGTATCTTTCCGGAGAGCTGGAAAGCTGCACGTGTTCAACGTATTTCCAAGAAAGGATCTAAATTTCTTCCCTTTAACCACTTTCAATTCTCTCAGTTCTATGTAAATAAATGGAAAAATTAATTAATTCACAAAGTCTTTGGAAAAAAACAAAATTTTGCATGACAGGCAGTATGGATTTCGCCACAAAAGATGTACAGCAGATCTTCTTTCCTTCGTATCACACTGCAGGAATAAGTCTCTTAAGTTTCTAGGTGAGTCCCAGCTCGTTGCTCTTGATAGATCCAAAGCTTTTGAACAGGTCAGGGCATGCCGCACTTCTTAATAAACTTCCTTGACTTCCCTCCTATGGTCTTTCAACTAAACTTTGTACTTGGCTCTCTAGTTACCTATCTGATCGACGTATATCAGTTATTGTGGACGGCTATTTTTTAAGCTTTCACCAAGTAAATGCTTCTGACACCAACATTGTTTCTTCCTTACATTAACGACCTTCTCTCGTTCACAACTAATTCCATTCATAGCTTCGCTGACGATAGTACCCTTCACTCCAGTTTTTAGGTTCCTAAACCAATCACTAAACCCGACATGGAAAAAAACTCAGAGCGATGCAGATATCTCTTTCGCAGGGTCTTAATTTAATATTGGATTGGGACGCCAAAAATCTCGTCCATTTTAATGCATTCAAAACACAATCATGTTCCTTGTCGCGAAAAGAGTCATCAAATACTCATCCTCTACTTATGAGCGGCCAGGTTTTACAGAGCAAAGACATCTTCAATTTTGTGGGCGTTACATTTGAAAGTAACCTTAACTGGCATAAACACATTGGATCTATAGCCACGGCAGCTTCAAAAAAGCTTGGATTTCTCTTTCGAGCCAAAAAATACTTTTCCCTTTCTAATTTATACACTTTATATGTGTCCCAAATCCGACCTTCCTTGGAATATTGTTTTCATATCTGGGACATGGCGTCCCCCACAACCCTAAGCATTCTTGATTCTATTCAAATAAGAGCTGTTCGTCTCATTAATGATCCTTCACTTACAAAAAGGCTTCCCTCTCTTGCTCATCGTCGGGCTGTGGGGGATTTATCGCTTTTATAGGTACTTTCATGGCTCCTGCTCTGAAAACAGGTCCAGTATAGTTCCTCCACTCACGGTTCACAACAGAGAAACTCGTGGTTCCGCGCGTATGCATCCCTATACAGTCCAACTGGACAGTCCCCGAACTTCCAACTTTGGTCGTTGTTTTATCCCTAGAGTTTCTAGAATGTGGAACCTGCTGCCCGCGGAGGTCTTTCCTTCCCTCCAAAATCTTCAAGTATTTAAGTCCCGTGGCAACAAGCTCCCTCTTACCTCGCTTAAGACACCCACGGTACGTTAGTATTTAGGCTTTTAGCCTTTGTGGTTTGTCCAAAAAAAAGAAAAGCTTATCAAGGTAAAATATAAAAAAATTAGTTAGTTTTTGGAATTTGAACATGAAACCACTCATAACCCTGTAAGCTATGGGACAACCTAATTTTTTTTAAACCTTAATAATATGATTGAAGAAATAAGCCGTGTTTATAAATTATTTATCTTGTAACTGTTTTCTTTTTCTCGAGAATTATAAAGTTTGTTCCACAATAAATGCATACTTTAATTGGTTTCTAATACTTTAGTTTTAGTTCTATAAAATGATCAGTTTCTTTCCTTGTCGATAAAATACTCCTGGCTTTTCTATTCCTAAAAGATGTAGGTTCATACATATTTTTTAACTTATAAAGAGCTACGACAACATCTTCGTAGGTGTCAAACGTGTGTTCCAGTGTAATTTTTGTTGATCAATAATAAATAAAATATTAAACAATAAAACAAATGATTATTAAAGTTAGCTTAATTTTATTATTCGGCGGTTTTCAATAGTTTTTATAAACAAAACCGCCGGCCGGCGGCATCCAGCGATAAAATAAGTAAAATCCGCTGGTAATGACAAATTAATTAATATTTTCGGCGGTTTTTATATACGTTAATAGATAGAACCGCCGGACGGCGGTTTTCTTCCTATAATTGAGCAAAACCGCCGGCAGTCGTTTGACCAGTGCCTTTTAAATAACAATAAACATTTTTGATCAGTCACCCTATTCATCCTTGAACTTTTTGTTATTATTTAAAAAAAACACACGCTCACAAGTCAATAAAGACATTTCACAGGGATGTTAAGAAAAAACTTACTTTTTTATACTAAAATAAAAATTCAGACGTTATTTATACCAGGGATTCACAAAACATTTCAGTGAGCGATGCACTTAGAGGTTTAGTAATTTGTCAGGGGCCCTCACTGAAAATATGTATTCAATCTTGTCCAAGATAGTGCTTCATATTTACAGGGTGGGCCAAACTCGACGCTTTTATTGCGAAACTCATGTTTCTGCATGTTTTACAAAAAACTGACCCCCATTTGCAAGGCTCAAATTTCAAGCCAAATTTACTAGTGAAAACCCCAATACGCTATCTTGCGTCGTTTACTCGCTACAGCGTGTTTCTTAATTTCTGTCGTTTTCTTTAATTTTTTAAGGAATTTTTAGTTCTGTAAAAACATATTTACAGCAAGTTTTTATGCAGATTGCAGATATGATTTTGTTTTTTTTTTTCTAGGGAGGCACATTTTTGACTTATTTATTTATTTTTGGAAATTTTAAATGGAACACCCTGTATATTTTTTTATTAATAAAATGGGTAAAAAAATACCTTCTAAACTCTGGAAAAAAACTAAAATCATAGTGGCTTTCCAGTGACGCAAATAGAGCGCTCCCGAGTAGCTCAGGAGCATTTCGTTCTACTTTATGGCGTTCCAGTGACGGAAAGTGTTATGCACCTGAGCTACTCCGTTTTTGTTTCCCCTTGCCCCTCATGCACCAACCCCTCTTTTGGTTTTTGTGCTTCAAACGTGTTTTTTATGGTTAAGGATGGAATTTTTAAAATTATTTATTTAAAATGGAATTAGATATTTAAAATAAATTATTATTATAAAGCCAAGAAAGGTTAAAAACAACGAAATTTTAAAATTTCTTAAAGTATCTCTCTTTCCTTGTTAAGGATGCGTTCCAGTGACTAACTTTTAGAGCAGTTCAAGAGCTTCAAACCCTGGAGCGTGACGCACAAAAATTTTCGTCACTGGAAAGACCCTCATATCTGCAATCTGCATAAAAGATTGTTGTAAAAATGTTTTTACAGAACAAAAAAAATGTTTAAAAAAAAGTTCTAAAGCATTAAGTACTTTGGCCGAGTTTTTAAGAGTTTGTCATTATTGTGGGTCATTGTTTTAAGTTAAAGGTGAATTATATTTAATTTTTAGGTACATTGGGTTTATTACATTTATGGCGCTTATGGATTTATAAAGTGTGTATAAGTCTTGGCTTTAATTAAAAAATTTAAAAAAAAAGATTTGCTTACCAAAACTAACAAATATGGCGAAAAAAATGCAGTTTTGCATTTGAATCCCGTACTACCCGATGTTTGGCAACCTTTTTTTAATTTCAGAACAAATACCTTATTTTAAAGAGTTTCCAATTGTCTTTTTAATGGTCTTTACTTTTTTATATGGGTTAAGCAGTTTCTTCCGGGGTCTCTAGCGAGTGGCTCACTTCTTGACTGATAACTGTTTCATTACTTAAAATATCAAAACAAAATTTGGTACGAAGGTAGAGACGACATCCGGTTTAGCCAAAATTGACCAAAACATTCGTATTTTAAATGAGACACTCGGTATATTTTTACCGATTTGAATATAAAATGACGTTTTAAATATAATAACATTATATTTGCACTTATGGCACTTTAGATAAAAAATTAAAAAAATAAAATGTTTACAGATTAGGTGTCTGTAGCAAATTAAGTGTAATTTTCTATTAAAATTAGTAAAATTACACCGGGTGTCTTATTTAAAATAAGAAAGCTTGGGTCGTTTCCAGCTAAACTAATAGTAATTTAAAATTAAAAAAAATTATGTGATATACTTACGTACCAAAATTTATTTTCATATGTTAAACAACAAAACAGTTATGGGGCTGAGCCACTCGCTAGTGACCCCGGTATTTGGGGTGAATTGTTAAAAACTACTAAACCAATTTTAATAAACTAAAGTCTGTTGAAGAGAAAATTTGAATAACTTGACCTCTCTCCCCGTTTAAACTTTTTGACGTTTGTGTGGATAAGGGGAGGAAATAACCCTAAACAAGTAAATTTTGACACAAAAATGTGTCCCCCTTAATATAAAAACTGACATATTTCAGGATTTTTTGCAAGTGTAGAAATAACGGTATTATTTGGGGTACTCGTTTTAATTAGCATGCAGTGTATATTAGTATAATATTTAACTACATTAACAACAAAATAAATTTTTATAGTGAAATCTAAAGTTTTGGGACCAATTTTCAAAACAGTAGTATTAGGCTTACTTTTCTCTACCAATTCAAGTGGAGTCTAAGCATGTAGGATAATTTCTGAAGTTCAAGAAAACCGTTAATAAATGTTTTTTATGACTGTATAAAATTTTACTTTTTTCCAAACCTTACAAATTATATTTTCATACACATAAAATGCACACAAATACACATACACACATCATAACATATTATTGAGCACCGAAATCGCAATAAAAATGGTTGCACGCAAATTTAAACAAAAGTTACCAAAACTAATTATTTATTAACATAAATTATAGGAAAAAATAAAATAATAATTGTCGGTAGAAATTATTGTTGCTATTTATGTCATACAAATAATCTTTGATGTACTCTTACTAGAATTTATTTAATTAACTAGGATAATCCTCTTTGAAAACGCTTCGATATATTTAAATACTTAATCCCTATTGCTTAAATATTAAATATGTCGTGATTTAATTTTTAAATTTCTCAAATTATAAATGGTAATTTCTTTAGTAGCTATTTGCTCGCAGTGTCGGATCAAGCGTGAAGCCGTGAAAGGACCGCTTCAGCACCAGGTTTTAGGGTGACAAGAAAGTACAAGTATATTGCTCCTTGTTGTATTATTGTGTAGTGGTTAAATGGAAAGATTTGGAATAAAAGGGCGCAGTTGTAAAGGTGAGGACCTTTTTGGTTGCTCTTCACTTTTAGTCGTGAGTTTTTTTCCTTTTTATTTACCGACTTTAAAAAGGAGGTTATCAATTCGCCTGTATGTTTTTTTGTGTGTATGTTACGCGATTACTTCGTCAATTGTGGACCGATTTTAAAATTACTTTTTATTTTTAAGACTGCACTTTCGCGGTGGTCCCATATTGCAAGAGCGAAAGGTACTAGACCTATTGGTTTCTCTTTGCCGCACGTTGTTCGTGAAAAGCTGTGTAGCGCCACTTATTGGTGTAACGTTAAACAAATGTTATAATATTACGAGAGCAGATCACAAATTGCTACTACATTCTTTAACAAAATTTACTTTTTTCACCGAACTGAAAAAGAGACTACAGTAAAAAGCACAGGGTCGTGTAATTTAATTGATTGACATTGGAGCGGGGAGGTGAGGGTATCATGGTTAGTTTTGGTTAGTTAAATCTTTTTTATTTGTTTTATTAAGAAATTAAAATTAAAATTGTAAAACACTTAAAAACGAGAACTTACTAGAACTTAAAATATAGAAAAAATTATGCATGATAAATTAACAAGTTTCTTAAAAAGTCAAAATATTATTTTTAATGGTCAATATGGCTTTAGTAAATCAAAGGATACGGAAATTGCCCCAGTTGATATCGTTACTGATATTCAATTAAATATTGACTAAAATAGAACATGTAGTTTACTATCTTTGGATTTATGTAAAACATTTGACACTGTTGATCACAAAATTATGTTAAACATTTTATATGATATTGGCTTTAGAGGAAAAATTTATGATTGGTTCCAAAATTATTTAAATAATAGACAGCAATATGTTAAAATTGGAAATGGGATAAGTTCAAAAGAAAAAAAAAAAAAAAACATTAGTTGTGGTGTTCCGCAGGGATCAATTTTAGGACCTACTTTGTTTCTTGTGTATAATAACTCTATATCCAAATTAAACTTACGCGAAAAAATTAAATTATTTGCTGATGATACTACAATAATTTATTTTGCTGATAGTGTTTCTAAGATTTTAACAAACATTCAACCTGATTTTTATTCTTTTAAAGTAACTCTTAATTTTCAAAAATCGTCCTTTATGATAATTTCAAAAATAAAATAAATAATACGTTGGCTCCAATCATATTTAATGGTAATAAAATAAACCACTCAAGGTCAATTAAATTTTTAGGATTATACGTGGATGAAAATTTTAGTTGGAAAAAACATATTAAACATCTTAGAAATAGTATATTTCCATTGATTGGCATTTTATATAAAGCACGTTACTACATTCCATTAATTTATTTAAAAAGTATTTATTTTGCAATAATTTATTCAAAGCTTCAATATTTAATTTCAGTTTGGGGAGCTGCAAGTTTAATAGTATTAAAACCTTTAAAAAACTGCAAAATAAAGCCATTAAATGTATTTATAAATTACCATTTTGGAACCAACAATAAATTTATACAAACCAAAGGGAGTTTTGGATTTGAAGAGGATAAATTAAAAATTAGTACAGTTGTTCGGGCGATTCTTAATAAAGAAAAACATGCAAATATTAAATTAACAGTTACAAATGAATTTCATTGTCATAATACCAGACAAATAGATTTTTTACAAACATTTCAAATTAAAAGTAATTTCGGCAAAAAGTCACTTTTACATAATGGAATTCTAAATTAAAAATTAGTACAGTTATTCGGGCGATTCTTAATAAAGAAAAACATGCAAATATTAAATTAACAGTTACAAATGAACTTCATTGTCATAATACCAGTAAAATAGATTTTTTACAAACATTTCAAATAAAAAGTAATTTCGGCAAAAAGTCACTTTTACATAATGGAATTCTAATATACCGGGTGATGCATCGCTGGGCGGGACATAGGAAATCCCATGTAAATTTTAATGGGGTCAATTATTGGCTCCCCTAATTATTTTAGAGAAAAATTCTATTGAAGTTTATTGAAGAGCATGCAAATCTACGTCCATGGTAAAAACTTTAGATTTTTCGGTTAACCTGTTTGCTAGTTAGATGCTAATATATTTTAAAAAATTCTTACATTATTATCACCTCTTATTTTAACAACAATAAAAATAAACGTTTAGCGTGACATAACGTTGTCATTTTGAAATTTAGTGCTTTATTATTATCAAAAAATCGTAGAGCGAAAAGGTTAAGAAAAATATTGATAAAAATATATTTTCTTCTTACATTAATTTTATTTTATGAGGTAGGCAGTTTGGATTTATTTTTTTAACAGTCAAAAAGGCTAAAGGCTTTTTACAACTTTTTGTTTTTTAAGATATTGAATCTTATTTGGTACTTAGTATATCACATAAAAATGCATTTTACATATTTAGTTGTTTTTTAATACTTTCGATTTAGCCGGAAAATACCCTAACTTTCTTATTTTAAATGAGATACCCGGTATATTATTACTTATTTGAATAGAAAATAACATTCCGAGGACAATGACACTGCATTTGCAACTTTTTGACACCTAACCTTCAATTTTTTTTAATTTTTAATCTAAAGTGTCGAAAATGCTATAACCCGATAAATTTTGAATTATGTGGACACGGAAAAATTGATGTAACAATCTAAAGTTTGCAGAATTGTATTTATGGTTCTAAGTGAATTTTTTAAAATCGGTCAAGGGTGGCTTACTGTAATAGCTAAAAAGAGTATGTTTTTTTAATGACACTATCATACAACAGGATTATTATTTTAGTTAAAAGCATAGCAGAAAAATTTATATTAAGCAATTATTTTCCCTAATAGCATCAACCAACACATCAACCTGTTTTTTTATAGGAGTCTCCATGGTGAATTAAAGTAGAAAAAAATGATAAGAAGTTAATAAGCAATAATTACTTATTATAGTATTTTTCAAGCCCCCACCCTCCCAAGTTTTTTACAGAAATCCGGGCTAGGTGTTGCTGTTAGAGGAAAAAAACAGTCAATAAAGATTTTTGTGATATACTGCTAACTAAAATATTGATTGTGTTGTATGAAATTGTTGGAAAAAAATGCACTTTTGAGCTATTATGGTGAGCCACCCACGATCCATTTAAAAAACATGACTTAGGACCATTAAGCTATAAAAAACAAAAAACTGTAATATCTATTTTTCCGTGACCACCTGATCCAAAATTTATCGTGTTATAGCATGTATGGCACTTTAAATTAAAAATTAAAAATTAAATAAATTTGGAGGTTAGGTGTCAAAAAGTTGCAAATGCAGTGTTATTGTACTAGGAATATCATTTTCTATTTAAATAAGTAATAATATACTGGGTATCCCAAGTTAGGGTTTTTATAGCTAAACCTGAAGTGGAAACAACTAAATATGTAAAACAATGCATTTTTATGTAACATACCTAGGTAACAAATTTTATTTCATTTTCTTAAAAACAAAAAGTTTAGTGTGACGTCACACGACGTTGACGTTTTTCTAACCCTCAAGAACATACCTATTAGAGGCAGTATTGCCGCTTAGCTGTGCAAACAATCGCATGCTTAAAAAGCAATAAACTTTAGCTCTTCATAATCATACTGGTAAGCAGGACCAAAAGCGATAGATTATACTTTTGTCATATTTCTTTCTCATGCGCTTTTTCACACTGTCATAAAGGCTAATTCTAGAGGTATATTTTTAAGGCTTTGTGTGGAATCCAAACAAACCCCTCTACACCCTGCACCTCTCCATAAAACAAAGAATTGTTTCTATGGAAAATATACTTTATTTTTCATTTTTGTTACATTAGTGGCACTATTTAAGATATTTTATATTAGTTTTATTAAAATGGATTTCAAGGAACCTTTCAGCATTAATATCATTGATTGAAGTTCGTAAAAATTATGCTATTGTTCACATAGTTAGGTTAGGTGAATAAATATCACAAATAATCACGAAAATTTAGAGTCAGAGTGTCATAAATAGCCCACACTAGTCACAAACACTTTAAAACATACAAAAATCTCACATAAATCGCGTTATTTTAACTTTCAGCACGAATTCCCATAATAAAAATTTATTGTTCGGATTCCTTGCCTGCGTCGTGACGTCGGAACTAAATGCACGTATATAGATGCATTGTGTGTTTGAAATAAACGCTGTCCGAAAAGGTAAGATCATTAATGATAGAGGTGATAGAGTGAGCCAAAATAATCTTAGTACTTCATATAAAAAAATTCTATCGCGCTTTGTAAGAAAGATATATTAAACTGTTGCCGCAGTAGCAATGATATTTGGATATCTAAATGACCTTATACAAATGCTTCTTTCCATAAGTAAACAGCTGTTTAGTAAGTTTATACAGGGTAAGACGATTCTTTTTCATATAAAATATGCATTTTTATTACAGGTGACAAAGGACGTCACATAATTAGCATCGCGAATGGTTTCCGGTTGGAATGCCCCCAAATTTTAATATGTTGTAGATTAGTCCTTTTCGATCAACATCTTAAAAATACTTGTTTTTATCTGACCTGTTATTTCAAAGATATAGATTTTTAAAGTTGACAGTTTTAGATTTCAGAGATTTTGCACCAAAACGGGTTTTTGCCTATTTTGTTCTTATGTCAACTACAAAAAGAGTCAAGTTTCTATACATCGATTTTTTTGTTAAAGATCAGGCTATTTAATTCCGTTCGAAATATTTTTATATTAGACTTACGTCATTCTCAGTGGCGACACAAACATAAAAACTATATAAAAAGAAATTCCAGAAAAAAATCATAATATTTAAGATTAAAAACGAAAAAACCGTTAATAATTTTTTATTTTTTGGTATGTTGTTTAGAAGTCTTTGGAGACAAAGTAAAGCCAGGCTACTAAGGTCAAAGCTGATCACGCTTAGTGCGTTACCGTAAACGTTGGTATTTATCGAATTTTTTTAGAAACTACATGATAGGTTGTGAACTATGAATTTAATATGGGTGTGCATAGAGCAGGTACCTGCTATATTTTTTTTATTTTTTGGCAATTTGAATCAGGCTAGTGACATAGTAAGCATTTAGAAATTATTAAATTAAGAATATTTCTAAAAAATATTATCAATATGATATTTTTTTAAATGCTTGCCACGCCACTGGACTAATGAATCCATTAAAAGTGCCAAAGATAGAAAATAGATACCTACTTCATGCAAACCCAAAGTCAATTTATTTTTCAGAACCTATTATGTATAAGTTTAATTATAAATATTAAAATATAGATCAATAAATAATTATCTACGTTTACGGTAACGCACAAAGCGTGATTGGCTTTGACCTATATAGCCTAGCCTCACTGTTTCTTCAAAGACTTCTTAACAACATACCAAAAAATAAAATATATTTAACCGTATTTTCGTTTTAAATCTAAAATATTATCAAAAATTGCGTTTTTTAGATTTTTTTCCATATTTTTCATGTTTGTGCCGCCACTGAGAATGATGTAAGTTCAATATGAAAATATTTCGTACAGAATAAAACAATCTGATTTTTTACCTAAAAATCGGTGTATAGAAACTTTCCTTTTTTTGTTGGTGAAATAGGAAAAAATAGGCAAAAACCAGTTTTGGTGCAAAATCTCTGAAATCTAAAACTGTCAACTTTATAAATCTGTATCTTCGAAATTACAGATCAGATTAAAACGATTTTCATTGAGATGATGATGAGAAAGGACTAATCTACAACATATTAAAATTTGGGAGGATTCCAACCGAAAGCCATTCGCAATGCTTATTGTGCGACATCCTTTGACATTTTACTTTGACCGTTTGATTCCTTTATCATTTTGGTACAAAAAAGGTATACTTTATTTAAATTGATATCTTGGACCGTTATTATTTTAAAACCAGTATTTTCTATGTAATAAAAATTCCATTTTTTTGAGAAATTTTTTATAATATCGTAAAATTATAAAAAAAATAGTCTGCATCTGTATTATAAGGTTTAAGAGACTGACAGACACCATTTGAAATAATTTGGCCATACTTTATTAATTTTCTCAAAAATGTTTTTTTGATTACATAGAAAATACTGCTGTGTCTGGATTTAAAATGCGATTTTATGCAAAAAGGTCCAAAATATTGATTTAAATAACGTATGCCATTTTTGTGAAAAAAGATAAAGGAATCAGACAGTCAAAGTAAAATGTAAAATTTCTGACCTGTGTCAAATATGCATACTTAAAATGAAAAAAATCGTCCCAACATGTATAATCCCGGCTTACAGCCTTTTCCCTATAAAAAGAAGCATAAGTATAAGAATATTTAAATGCCAAAATAATATTGGTGCTGTGGCAACAGTTACAAAGTTATAATAATTACAAGTTTGTAACTGTAATAAGTTTTTAGTTTAAAAAGATCAATGTCACTCTAACAAAGCGCGATAAATCTTTTGTCATATAAAGTATTTTGGCTTACTCTATCACTCCTATCATTAGGGACCTCACCTTTTCGCCCTGTATAAATACTTTTATGTTATATTGTTTGATTATCTGGGTCATAAATATTTTGTTTTATTGATTTATTTGCTGTTTTCTTTAAAAACTAATAAGTTTATTTTTAAAATAAATTTTACTAATTACTTGACTTTTATTTTAGATAGACATTGCATAGTAAATCACTGACAATGAATATCGATTATGCTTCTTCCGGATGAAACTTATGAACAAAGTAATTTAGGTATTTGTCAAATTTTAAAAGTATTGGAAGTCTACGACACCTTTCTTACGACTTACCAGATTCAACCAGACTTTTTTGTCGGTGAGTAATTTAATTTAATTAAATTAGTGTTTAGAGTTCCATTTTTTTATTTAAAAGATTTAATTTTCTTCCTAACTAAACGTGTTTTACTAACTTTTATTTTAATTAGTAATCATTGTTTGTCATAAGCAATAATTTTCCAAGTTTATGCTTCTTTCTTTTTCCTTTTTTTTCCCTTTCTACCCGCAAACTATGTTCAAATGATGGCGGCACACCCGGAGGTAAAATGTTGCGGAGGTAAAATACCCCTCCATTCGGATCTCCGGGCGAGGGGTGCATCCGAGAGGCCATCATCGAGAAGTTTAATTTCTTTTGCAAATATATGTGGGCTTAACACCAATATAAACTCCGTTCACCATCACCTTCAGTCATCTAAGCCCAACATACTGTTTCTAACGGAAACTTCAAATAAGCTTTAAATCTTTAACCAGCCACCTTCCTCTTTCCCGGCTACGAACTTATTTCGTCTTTTCGCCCACATGGTGGCGTATGTGCTTACGTCCGCAATGACCTGGCTTGTGCTCGAATTTCTAATATTGAATCGGGTAGGTCCGATATCCTTTTTCTTAAACTCTCCCTTAGGTCTTCAAATAAATGTATCTGCTGTTTATACCGGTCCCCATCTAATAATTCCTATGTCAAATTCTTTGACTTTCTTTCAACAAAGATCGATTACATAATTTATCAGTTTTCATCGGCTGAAGTAATCGTGCTTGGCGACTTTAATGTCCATAATAAGGATTAGCTGGGCTCTTCAAAAACTGACCCCCAAGAAAGAGCAGCCGAAATCTTCGCAGTCAGTAACTCTCTTACCAACCTTATTATGGAACCCACTTACTTTCCTAGAGTCCCAAATCATAGTTCAAATCCCCTAGTACTCTTTCTTACGAACCCCGAACTCTATCAAGCATCTGTAACAGCTTTCCTAGGTGGCTCAGATCATGGCTTAGTTACTATATCTTACCCTCCACATCTTGATGTAAATAAATGCATGCCACCAGGATCCTAGTCCAAAAAAACCGACAGGCCAGCATTGAAGCAAAATACTACTACAATCAAACAATTTTTGAAGCCAAAGACTTCTTTGACAATCGTATTAAAAACAAAGTTCTTTCTTGCTTAAATGGCAGCAAATCTTTCTGGTCCTTTGCAAAAACATAAGTAGGAATTTTTGTACCAATTCTTTTTCACCACTAACTTTGGAAGATGAAATTATTTCTACCTCTAAAGGAAAGGCAAAACTATTTGCTAAACAATTTGCTGCCAATTCAACCCTTGACTCTCCTGTAAATCATCCAATTCCAGCTATTACACCAGTTCCCCATAAAATGCCCGATATTATTTCAAGGTAAAACACATTAAGCGTGTATCCTTTCTTCTCTTAACACCAAAAAATCGTCTGGGTTGGACGGCATACCAGCAGTCGTTTAAAAAAATGTTCTCCAGAACTTGCACCAATCTTAACTCGGCTCTTTCGAATTTCATACGCCACAGGTATTTTTCCGGAGAGCTGATAAACTGCCCGTGTTCAACCTATTTCCAAGAAAGGACCTTAATCTTTTCCATCTAACTATAGACCAATTTCAATTCTCTCAGGTCTTCGTAAAGTAATGGAAAAATTCCTTAATTTACAAATTCTTAAGTATCTAGAAAAACACAAAATTTTGCATGATAGGCAGTATCGATTTCGCCACAAAAGATCTACAGCAGAACTTCTTTCCTCCGTATCATACTGCTGGAATAAGACTCTTACGTTTCTAGGTATGTCTCAGATCGTTGCTTTTGATATATCCAAAACTTTTCACCAGGGTGGCATGCCGCACTTCTTAATAAACTTCCCTCTTATGGTCTTTCAACCAAAATCTGTACTTGGCTGTCTAGTTATCTATCTGATCGACATATATCAGTTATTGTGGCTGGCCATTCTTCAAGCTTTCACCAAGTAAATGCTGGAGTGCCTCAGGGCTCAGTTTTGGCACCAACATTAGTATTTCTTCACATCAACAACCTTTTCTCGTCCACAACTAATGCCATTTATAGTTTTGCCGACGATAGTACTCTTCGCTCCAGTTTTCAGGTTCCTAAACCCATCACTAAACCTGATTTGGAAAACAAACGCAGAGCGATGCAGATATCTTTTTCGCAGGATCTTAATTTAATATTGGATTGGGGCGCCAAAAATCTTGTCCATTTACATCCAAAACACAATCATGTTCCTTGTCGCAAAAAGAGCCATCAAATACTCATCCTCTACTTATGAGCGGCCAAGTTTTACAGAGCAAAGACACCTTTAATCTTGTCTGCGTCACATTTAAAAGTAACCTTAACTGGCATAAAGACATTGTATCTATAGCCACGGCAGCTTCAAAAAAGCTTGGATTTTTTTTCGAGCCTAAAAGTTTTTTTCCCTTCTAATTTATACACTTAATATGTGTCCCAAATCCGACCTTCCTTGGAATATTATTCTCATATTTGGGGCATGACGTCCCTTACAACCCTAAGCATTCTTAATTCCATTCAAAGAAAAGATATTCGTCTCATTAATGATCCTTCACTTACAGAAAGGCTTTCCTCTCTTGCCCATCGTCGGGCTGTGGAGGATTAATTTTTTTTTATAGGTACTTCCATGGCTTCTGTTTTGAAGAATTGTCCAGAATAGTTCCTCCACTTAAGCAGGTTTTACACCTGACAAGTAATTGATCAATTAATTGAACACGTACTTGTTCAAGTGACTTGAAGGTTAAAATTGTTTTCAACTTATTTATCAAGTAGCTTGCTCAAGTCCTTAAAGAAATTAAAACAGAAACTCGTGGTGCCGCGCGTATGCATCCCTATATAGTCCAATTGGACAGGACTCGAATTTTCCACTTTGTTCGTTCTTTTATCCCTAGACTTTCTAGAATGTGAAACCTGCTGCCCGCGGATATTTTTTCTTCCTCCCCAAATCTTTAAGTATTTAAGTCCCGTGTCAACAAACTTCCTCTTACCTTGCTTAAGACACCCACGGTACGTTAGTATTTAGGCATTAAGCCTTCGTGGTTTGTCCAAAGATAAAAAAATAAATACTATGGCCACAACTAAATTTCATATGCCTCATTACTCTCCGTACTTCTATAGTTTTGCTGTTTCATTGTTGCCATGGCCTATTTTTTTTATATATTAGGTTATTTTTAATAAATTTATTTTCTTTTAACTTCCCAGTAGATTACTTAGGTAGTACATAATAAAAACATTTAAAGAATAATATTACTTTTAACAAAAATCAAAAATTAACACACCAGTGTCTTTTTTAAAATATTTATAAAAAATGATGAAAATTGCCTGGGTACAACATGCATCCGATATTATGTTTGTAATTATTTCCTAAACTATTCTTTTAAGGAGTAGTGCAAAGGGTTCACAATGTGCCAATATATTAAAAAATAGTATTAATATACTACATAACACTATAATAAGAACTAAATATTTATTATTTACTTATTAATCTCAAAGTGTCCACAAACGGTACAGTGGTCACGAATGGTACATCTTATATATAAAATTCTTCATATATAAAATTCTCGTGTCACAATGTTGTTTGTTCCCGTACTCCTCCGAAACGGCTTGATCGATTCTCATGAAATTTGGTGAGCATATTGAGTAGGTCTGAGAATCGGCCAACATCTATTTTTCATACCTCTTAGTGATAAGGGTTGTCCACCCTTAACATTTTTTTTTATTTTTAGGCTAGAAATTACTTAAAAATTATTTATATGGCAAAACAACGTTTGCCGGGTCAGCTAGTCTACCCTATATAAATTAAATCCGTGAGTAATCAATCATAAAAAGTATTTAAAAACACGCTCTATTTTCAGGTACAAAGAAAAACAGATCTTACATGAAAATCTTAAGGATTTTGTAAAAGTATTACGGCAAAATCATTTTTGGGGTAATAAAGGTAAGATTTTTTAGTAAAAATAAACTTTTTTTTTTTTTAACATGAGAAAAATTTGAAATGGTTATTTGTTTCTAATGTTTAAATAAAAGGATAATGATTTCTTTTCGTCTATTCATTTTACGTATACAGAATCAGCTAAATAACATAACACATAGAAAATGTGAGGAAAAGAGACAATCTTACGTGAATATACGCATGTAAACATTTCTGATTGAATTAGTCACCTACCTTTTTGTTGCTTTACTGACCGATATCCCAATACATATTTGCTTGACCAGTATATGTATCTTATACATGTGTACCAACTTAATTTATAGACGATATAACTTCGTCCCTGTACAAAAACAAACATAATCCCAAAATTAAAAATATTTGTTTGGACACGGACACACCAATTTTATTAAGATTTTGTATAGGGTGTCTCAAAAACAAAATGTTTCCTATTAAGTAAGTTTTTTTAACACCATGTGTAGGGAACTACAAAATGTCTTTGTGTGTGCTACTAGCGTAATTTTTTTCTTAAATATATTGGTAATAATTTTAATTTAGTTAAAAGTAAATAATGGCCTTGAATTGAATTGAATCACCCCGGAATCATTCGCCAAACCCTTGAAATGACTTAAATTCCGTCCACGTCTACGTTCGCGCTATGTGGGGCTATGTGGCGCGCTATTTGGCGCGACGAATTGTTGCAAGTCTGGACGCAGCATAGGATTAAATAGAAGCCCATGTCGAACCGACATCGAAGTATAGGCAAATTATTTAGTAAAACCGTATTTACCAAAAATTGTTATTGTTTAAAACGCTCCAAATTATCGATATCTAACAAGAATTCCTTTTTTTTAGGTAAAGGTTAAGGTTATTAAAAATACTTTTTTATTCCCTTATTAAACCGAGTGTGAAAATAATTAGCACTATTGTGTAATGATTAGTTTGCCCCTGGTGAACCAGAGAATTCAAATATTTTACAAGAACACCATTTCAAAGGGCCTTAGCTAATATTAATTATGTTGACAAATAATTTCATCCTGCGGTTCTTTTTATCTTCGTATATAAAATCCGCCAAAATTTATAATTAATTTGCTTTTACCAGCGGTTTTTATTTATTTTATCTATAGAAACCGCCATCCGGCGGTTTTGCTTATGAAACTATTAAAAACCGCCGGAAAATAGTTAAAGTTAATCTAACCTTAACAATCATTTATTTTGCGTCCTGTAAGTATTTAGTTTTTGTGGTTTTATTGTTTAATATTGTAGCATGTGTTGTAATTTAGTTAATAGTACCCTTTGGAAAAACAAATTGGAGTATTATAGCGGGATGGGGACAGGCAAATAAAATCAATATTGTATAAATTCTAATGTTTTGTGGCTGGATTGCCACTTTATCAAAGCATATAATAAAAAAAACATTACAAAACTATTTTGTTACATTAACCCAATAATTTACAATTTAATTTTTTTTTTTAAATAATGTCTGGCAGGGAAGGCAAAGAAATAGAGGTTATCAGAACGTAATCGTCATTAATTAAATATAACTAAAACAGCTTTCTTTTTAAAACTGAGCAAAACCGCCCACGGTCGTTTAGCCAGTGCTGTAAAAAATTGTAGTGGTCTTGTGGCACATCATTATAAAGCTCTAACGAATACTTTATAACCCTAGAATATAAAGTCAATACCTTTACCTAATACAAAATGGCGGTCCTTAAAAAATTACCAAAATACCCGATTTGAATGGCCATATTTCCAAAAACAATATAGTTAGATGTACTTAATGTGGTATTTTCTTAAAATTTTCAAAAGATCTTTTTATTGGTGGCAATGGTGATAATATACAGGGAAGTTAAAAAATATATATTTCTTGTTTAATATCGCACCCTGTATAATATATTACCAATAAAAAGATGTTAAAAGAGCTTTAAAAAATACCACATTAAGTGCATATTAGACTTCCTTTTCGAATCTCGAGCTGTGCGGACGTGCCGTAGAGAACTACAAAGTTCTTCCGGATTTTGGCGGATGAAGGAACTGTACAGTCGTTTTCCACCCTCGGGAATCGAGAAGACTCACTTTGTCATCTAGTAGTGCGGTGGAAGTGTTTTCCGAAGACCAGAGTGATTCCTAAAAACTTTTTCCTCATCGCATATGGTTGCGTTTGTCTATGGCGACTAAGGGCACATGCTCGCAAGGGGGAGGGAGGCTGACAGTAACCGGTTATATCTGGACTTTTGGTCTGCACTTTTGCAGCATTTAGATGTGCAATTCATCGATTAAATATTATTGGAATTATTTAAAATCAGTTTAATATAGTGATAGTGTCGGGATAACCGGGAGTTTCGAGCTCGCAATCCGGCAAATCCCACGGGCGAGTGCTGGCAAATCATCCAGGGGACAAATGCCAATAGTTTAAAAAAAAGTGCATATTACCTTATTAGTTTTGAAAATATGGCAATCCAAATCAGGTATTTAGGTAATTTTCAAAGTATCGGCATTTTGTATTAGGTAAAGAAATTGACTTTATATTCTAGAGTCTAAAATTTGGTCCAGTGGTAGCTTCTTTCATCAACATTATTATTTATTACGGAGACTGCAAAATTTTATAGTATTAGGTCTTATATAGAAAATTTTCAGGAAACACCTTTATACCCTGTGGTATAATTTATTATCACAATTTTTTACCAGTGTATTGGATTTCAAAGTCCTATCTTTTCATACCACTTCTTTTTTATGTATATCGGTATCTCTATTCTAAAAGGAAATACAAATTTTTAAAGAAAACAGTGTAATTCAATTATACAGGGTTAGTAGAAAAAACCGGAACGGTGGATTATCTCAGCAACGGTTAAACATAAATGAATTGTCTCTGAATGAACCAAATTTTGGGCCAAGGGGTAACTGAACATAAAGAATTTAAAAAATTGTATTTGCAAAGTTGCCAAATTTCTAGTTTTCTTTGTAGATTAGGGAATTTTAAAATTTTAAATGGAATACCCTATTTTTATTATTGTAATTAATTGCTTGTATCAACTTTATTATGACCGATTATTATCGATTTTTAGTTTCCGTCAATTTCGAAGATATGGCATCAACCTGAATACAGAAACAACCAGGTATGGTCAATAATCTTAAAAACGATCTAACCGAAATTTTTAAAAATTACTACAGGGGAGTAACTGGATATTTTTAATTCAGGAATTCCATTTGCGATGTTTCATGATTAAATTTCCTTATTTCCTTTCGGTGTTTTCTTAAGAATCTTGACAACGTCGCAAAAATGCTATTCATGAATTTAGAAGGTTCAGTTTGACCCCTGTACAAATTTTGACAATTATTGGTTGGATAGTTTTTAAGATAATTAAGCCGTTTTTGTATTAATTTTGAAAAAAGCATGATGTCATATCTCCGAAATTCACAGAAGTAAAAAAGCCATAATATTAGGTCATAATAAAGTTAATACAAGCAATTTATTTAAATAATAAAAATTAGGGTATTCCATTTGAAATTTAAAATTTCGCGAACCTACACAGAAAACTATAAACTTGACAACCTTGCAAATACATTATTTTAATTCTTCATGTTCAGTTACCTCTTGGCACAAACTTTGGCCTATTTTGGTTTAATGGTTGCAAAGATAATCCACCGTTCTGGTTTTTTCTACTTACCCTGTATATGACAGAATTTACTCTATGCTCCAAACATATTAAAGAAACTTAAGATTTGGATGGCTATATTTTCGAAACTAATAAAGATAAGTATATCAAATGTAGTATTTTTTGAATGTCTTATAAAGATCTTTTTACTGGTAATATAATATACAGAATGTTTTTTTAAATCACATTTTTTATCGTACTTTTTATATCTTAAGCAATAACAAAATCATATTGGTAATTGGAAAGCTTCAAAACCGACTTTACAAACATATTTTTGTATTTATTTTTTATCAGAGAAAATAGTGTAAAAGTATAACTACACACAAACATTGTTCTCTTTAAAAATTTGTGCTTCCTTATGGAATATAGTTATTGATATAAGTAAAAAAAAAAGAAATGTGTAGAAAAAATGGAGTTTTAAAATTCAATACACTGGTAAATAATGTGACGTTAAATTATTTTACAGGGTGTTTAAAAATTTGGGTCAAAATGCAACATTGAGCTCTTTCTTGTATAACATTTTATTATATAATTTTTTTGCAATCCCCGTATTAAATAATAATCTTAAAGGAAGAAAGAAGCTACTCTTAAACCAAAAGATAATTAAATTTGGCCAAAAAAGGAAAACAATATTTATGATTGAATTTTAATAAAAGCCTTTTCTTTGTTTTTTTTGTGTCCAGGAATGTATTTTCATGTGTTCTATATAAATCCAAAAGATCAACATATTCTGGAACACCCTAAATAATAAAGTTTACCGAGTATCACTCTCCATTTAAATCGGAGAACTACCCATATAACATTTTTTGCCGGCGTTGTACATTTAATTTACTGGCATTGCCAACACTCTTTAATGGCAAGGCATTGGCAAAAAGGTATCAAAAAGACGCGAAAGTGGGCAATTGGCCGTTATTAGGCCACGTGTTGCAGATAAAGTGATGGCATCCGTCATTAATAAGTTATTGGCAAAAAACTGCGTTTAAGATGATGGCATCTATCATTAATAAGTTATTGGCAAAAAGATAACAAAAAGACACGAAAGTGGGCAAATGCAGATACTCCCAAGCAGCAAGCTGACGTCTTATTGACGAAAATTGTCGCATATATTTTTTGTTTTAAAGCTAAAATGATGCGATATTTTATTTGAAAATTAAAATAGGAAAAAACTCCTTACTGCATGCAATTTCCTTGCAATGCAAAGTACTATCTCTCGGAACACTGTTCAACTTGGAGATGCATATTTTTACAGTAGCCGAAGATATTTCTTTCAAAGCTAAGTGAGATCACCTACCGCAGACCGTTCTCGAATTATTTTTGTCTAATGGGTACGGTTTAGACAATAAAAAGCGAAGATATTGCCGAAACGTAGTAGTTTATTGTCCATTACGCCATCTATCGGTATGTCAAAAAACTATTAAATATATATAATATTTTTTATTAACACGTCTTTAAAACTTTTAATAAAGTTTTAAACAAAATGTTTACAGCTCCTAACAGTCTACTTGAATATCTTGCCTTCTCGACTAGCCATCACCAATTAATCACATAACACACACTTATTAGGTAATGAATACATTTAATTATGTCTATTAAAAAACTCTTTTCTTTAAAAAGAAACTAAAAAGCTAGAAAACCACGTAAAAACAAATGCACAAAGCGGTCACTTTCGGTCGAAATTAACGTAGTTAATTTTACCATCATTTTATTTTTATTCGCTCCAAAATACATAATAAACATTTTGTTTGACCTAATTTTTAATTGCATGATTTTTAACAATAAAATGTTATGAAAAGGAAAAATTATGTAAAAAACATAAAATAATGTTTTTTAGCTGCCATTATAAATAAAACAGATCAAAAAATTGCTTTAATGTTAGTTAAATACCAATGTTAATAATATGGTTTAAAAAGTATGAATATGCGTTGAAGGTTTGCCTTCAAAAATCCAATATTTATTTGCCTGCAACAAAAACGCGTGCTTTATTTAATCAGGATTGATATGCCGCCATTTTTGTATGCTTGCCGGCAATTCGCCTGCATGTAAAATTTATTGGCAATTAAGTGTTTATTTAGGGTTGACTTTTTAATGCGTATAAAATGTTGGCATAATATTGCCACCAATTGCCAATGCTTTACCATCAATGCCAATATGAAAAATGTACATTGCCGACAAATAGTGTTTGCTGGGTATATCCTTTTAATGTATCTCGGTTTACAAATATGGTTAAAATATAGCACCAAGACCACTTTAATTTTCTTACCTTAAAGAAATGTCAATCTTGTTCTGTTAAATCAGCATTGAGTCTTTAAACCAACAAATAAATATGCAGAAGAATCCACATATTTGCATTTGGCATGCATCACTGTAGCCTTCCAGCTTTATTGGCCCATTAAAAGATTGCATTTAAAGAATCCGCATTATAATAGTACAACGCCCTTCGTTACATTGCAACTATTTTTACATTGCTTTGTGCAAAGTGATATACAGCACCGGTCATTTAATATACACATACGGTATTTTCTTTTTACCTAATACATTTTACCACCTTTTACTCAAATAGTTATAAACAATAAAAAAAATTAACGACTTTTATAAAAGAAAATTAATAATAATAAAGTCATTAAAAAATATAAATAATAAATAAATAAAACTATGTAAAATAGGTAAGGGTTTCAGCTTAAAAAATGTGTGTTTTTTTAGGTACGGATTTAGCAAAATTATTTAAACCTGTTTTACGTTATTACTCAGAGTTGCCAGATGTGCTGCAGTTAAAAACAGGACGTAAAAAACATTAATTTATTTTTAAATTCTGTAAAAGAGCTATTTATATACCTATAGGGTTCGTTTTTGAAAACTTACAATGGTTATATTTTTAAACCATGGCAAATAAAAAAAACCGTTTCTATAAAACCCGGAGGGCACGTATTTTTCGAAACACCCTTTATGTGGCACCTTTCTGAAAAGCTTGTGAAAAATGCTTTTCGTTCGTCATAAAAAAGTTGGGTAAAATTAAAAACTACCATTAAATTTAAGAAAAACAATACCTTATTATTAATAAAAATACCAGAAAATGTCTAATTAAATTAATATATAATTAATAAGAATTTAATAAAAAATTTAAATAATACCCCCTGTAAAGCTAACCCGCGCCCCTAAAAAGTTTTGGTCAGTTCTCTTTCTAAATTTTGTCGAGAAAAAAGTAATAGCAACTGGTCTTTGTTGTTAAGCGCTTGTACAATAGAACTAACCAGAACTTTTTATGAAAGCTGGTTAGCTCTAAAGGAAGTATTATTTTAGTTGATTTTAAGTTTTTAATTTGACATTAATTTATTTGAGCATTTTTTGGTATTCTTTATTAATAAAAAGAATAATTTTTCAAAATGTAAGGTTAGTATTTAATTTTACCCAAACTTTTTATGACCAACGAAAATAATTTTTCATAAGCTTTTCAGAGAGGTGCCGCATGGGGGTGTTGCCATTTAAGATTTTAAAGTGACTGAGTGATTTTTGATGCAATATCAGTCTCTAAATTTTCTTAACAACATTCTGTAACAGTCTGTAAAGACAGACAATTTTGTTTGTCGGCCTAAATATTTTCCAATTTCAATTTAATATTGAATCATTTTGTGAAGTCTTGATTTGTATACTGTAATAATTCTTTTACGTGTTTACAAAGGCGGATTTCTTTGATTGGCGATGATTCTTTACACTGGGAAACTTTGATTATAGTCCATGTGATCTTGCATTATAAACAAAATAGCATTTTTTTTTAATTGTGGCATTTTTATCCAAGTCCCACAAAAAACCGGATATTCTGTTGTCCGGTTGTTCGGACAAACATCAGAAATTCGGACTATCTGGTCGAAAACCGGACATCTGGCAACCCTGGTTAATGGGTATATATTTAACAATATTCTGTATTTTTTTAATGCGAAAATCCTAAAAAACAAGCCGATAAGAGACCTTGCCCTAGTACGAAGAGAAATTGCGTTGTTCACTGCATCTCGGTCCGATATTATCTGAAATTAAAACCCATTAAAATAAAATCCAAGCATCATCAAATCCTTCCCACACGTTCTTCAAATTTTCAATAATCTTAAGGGAAAACTGTTATTTTTAATCAAAAATTCCGCAGAGTTCCTGTATTGGAATACAAACCTTGAATACCGTATCCTAAAAAGTATTTAAATACAAACAGAAACTAGTGCCTACATACCGCTGTATTTGAATACCAGGATTAAGTATTATTTATAAATGCTTTTTGATGACCCAAAAAAGGTTCTTATTCAAAAAATATGAAAATTTCTTTGTTTTTTTTTGAATAAAAAGTTGGATTTGAATAATAAATTTCAATACTACAATTTGAAAATATACCCTTTATAACAAAATACGAATAGAAAGCACGTATTGCGATACTCAAAAGCTGTATTCGAATACCGGATTTTCCATACCAGGATCCAAATACAAACAATTCCCAAAACACAACTCAAAAATAGTCAGAGACTTGACACCTGAAAACTTTTAGAATAAATCAATGACTAGTATAACTGAAATTTCTTTTTTAAAACAGGCTTAAAATTATTTAGGAATACCCCAAATATAAATATATTTTTTTAATAATTTTCGTTTTAAAAGCATTTCTACACAAAAAAAATATAAAAACTTTTAGTTTTGCTATGTGCCATTTTTTTTTTTGGCTTCAACAATTATTATTTTAACTTATTAAAATATTGATAGTTTACAGTAAGTTTAATTATTAGAAAACGTATAAAATACACTAACTTTTTTATTTCAATTTGTCGCAGGTTATTACAGAATAGAGTTAGAAAAGTCTAACAAAAAATCTAAATACCTAAAAGATTTTATTCTTCTCCATTACACCAAATTAATTTTAGTGATTTAAAAAAACTCTTTAGATTTATTAGGAATTATAGGGAGCTTGCTTTTATGTAAATAAATTTGAAATAATACTTTCAGTGGCGCCGTAAAATGGCATTTGTTTGGTATTTATGGCAAAAATCACTGTACGCCACTGTTTTTTTTGTCTATGAGACAAAACGATTAAAAAACACTTAAAATTAAACCGAAAATAAAAATAAACTCACTAAAAAATAAAAACTAATAAATTAAAAAAAAACAAACCGAAGTCTGGTAATAACATATGGTGTTAAAGTATAAAAAGCGTTTGCTTATTTGGTTAATAACATTTAGTAGTTAAGCGCATATGTTATTACCCGACTTCATTTTTTTTAAATTATTTTTTATTTTTACTTTTTAGTGAGTTTTATTTTCGTAAAAAAAGGGTTTATTTTTTGCTTTAAAGTTTCTTTTTGCTTTCTAATTTATTATTATTACTATTAAATCGGTAAACATACATTAAACAACAGTACCAGTACTCAGCACAATGATGTTTAATTTAATTGGTTAAAACGTTACAGACAATTAATAAAAATTGTCACATTGTGGAGGGGTCATGGTTAGTTCTGGTTTTTTATTTTTTTCCTTATAAAACGAATAAAAAGAAAAGATTATATAAAGATAGATAACTATCCAAAACTGAATGACAATCAATCAAATTACAGATCCCTGTGCTTTTAACTGTAGCCTCTCTTTCAGTTCGGTGAAAAGAGTAAATTTTGTTAAAGGATGGAATAGCAATTTATAAACTGTTCTCGTATAATTATATTATTTGTTTAACGTTACACCAATAGGTGGCGCTCGTACAACCTTGTCGCACGAACAAGGTAGGGCTAAGAAAAACAATAGGTCTAGTACCTTTCTCTCTTGCGATCCTCACTTAATTTTTTTCTGGGATCACCGCGGAAGTGCACTCTGTATGATAGTATATAATTTTTCACATAATATCTATGCTAGCGCATGATAGGATTTTTGCACTTATCTGAAAAAAGATCCTATCCTATTTTTTAATTTATTTTTAATTTTCTAACTTAAATAGTTTTTCTGTTTATATATAAAAATTAATTTAGCAATAAATTCAGCTAGAACAAAATAAAATTTTATATTTTTTATGATATGGAATGTTTTTTTGGATCTTTTGTCCCACCTCCCCTAACCAGTAATATAATCAACTAAAATGTTTTAAATTACATTTGAGAATATAAAAAGATAATCGGTTTTCCGTCGATTCCAAGATTTATGTCCTGAATTTAAAATAAAAGATTAAAATGCATTTACACACGTTCCATTATAAATTACATAAATAAAATAATAAAATTGCTTGTTTGAGTTAATAAATTAATGTCAGTATATTCAGTACTAACACTTTACCCTATTACAGAATTTTTAAATTAAACTTTCTATTTTTTTGCTTAAATTGCTATATTGTTATAACCGTTTAGCTAAAGAGTAAACTGGCGACCTCAGATAGTAACATTACTTTTTAATAATGCAACATAAGAAAATAAAATATACAGGGTGATTCAAAAATCGATCACGAAACTTAAGGGAGTGATTCTACTTGACAAAATAAGGGTAAAGCTTTATATATAAATATATATATATATATATATATATATATATATATATATATATATATATATATATATATATATATATATATATATATATATATATTTTAAATGTCATCCGTTTTCGAGTTACAAGCAGTGAAAGTTCAAGTTTTTATTTTTTGAATTACTTGCTTACAGGAAAATCGATTTTACTAATGTTTGAAAGATAGGGTAAGTCGTCTGCGCTTCATCATTTTAGTAAAAATTCACATTGATTGCGTGCCGCTAGAGGGCACTAAGAGAAGAACAACTCTACCCGTTTCATTTACAAAAGGTGCAGGCTCTTTATGACGATAATCGGTCGAGACGGTTGAAAATGTGCAATCAGATCCTAGCTAAGTATGAACACGATAATCGATTAATTGGCCTCATATTATTCACTGACAAAGCTGGTTTCACTCGTGATGGCATAACAAATCTACACAACATCCACACATATGCTTACGAGAACCCAAACAATGTGGTGGAAACGAAACATCAGCGTAGATTTTCACTGAATGTGTGGGCAGGGATAATAGGAGATTGCCTTATTGGTCTTCATTTCTTTGATGGCCCATTAACTGGTGACATACTTAGATTTTATCCAAAATCGTCTCCTATTGTATCTGGAAGATATGCCATTAGAAGTAAGGGCCAACATGTGGATCCTCCAAGACGGAGCTCCGCCCCACTTTAGTATACGTGTTCGGTAGTATTTTAATGCAACGTATCCTGAGCGATGGATAGGACGAAGTGGACCATTGGCATGGGCAGCGAGGTCACCAGACTTTAATCCTGTGGATTTTTTCTTTTGGGGTCATTTGAAAGATTGGGTGTACGATACTCCAGTAATCAACGTCGAGGATCTTTGTTTCAGGATAATCGAAAAGTGCTAAATTATTAAAGAAACACTAGGAATTTTTATCGAGTTAGGCGACATTTTTTAAAGAGTCTTAGGAAATGTATTGAAAAAAATGGGGGACATTTTGAAAATCTTTTTTATTAAATGTATATTGCAATAGTCCATATAGGAATATTTACTGATTAGCCATTATTAGTTATTTTAAATGTATAAATTAAATAGTTTAAAAGGCGTATTTTATTTTACACTGACAGCTTTAGTAGGGTCCCGTATTTAAAATGGTATAAATTTTTTTAAATCAAATCTTTAAAATGCCTACTTCCTAGGTAACGATACGAAGCCCTTGAAACCGCGATTGAAAAATAGTTACAGAATATTTCGCGTAGATAATGATAACGTCGGTGGCCTCTTTACTAAACGCGCGGACTTTATAATTTGATAGCTATTTACTTGGTAGCTGGTGGTAATGAAAGGAGAAAAGTAATTTAACCACTTAATTTTTAAAGGTGATTTACGTCTAAACCGTTAGGTTTAGCGATGTAAATAAAAAGCACCTTTTTTAAAGTCTTTCAGAAAACATGCCAAAAACTACTGTAGCTGTCAACACTAAAAAATTATGACAAAAAAACAATTTTTAATGTAGGTAAAGTGCCCTCTAGCGGCAAACAATCAATGTGAATTATTACTAGAATGATAAAACGCAGACGATTTAGTCTAGGTTTAAAATATTAGTCAAATCGGTTTTTCTGTAAGCGAGTAATTCAAAAAACAAAAAATAAAAACTTGAACTTTGACTGCTTGCAACTCGAAAACGAATGACATTTTGAAAAAAATTATATGCAGCTCTACCCTTATTTTGTCAAGTAAAATCATCCCCTTAAGTTTTGTGATCGATTTTTAAATCACCCTTTATTTTAATTTCAAAAGACCCATGTGTTTTATTAAACCCTAGTACTTACACAAAATTATCTTTAACAGTTTGCAAAATACTGTTTATTATGTACAAACACTACATTTCTAAGAAGATCTTTTTGTCAAAATAAATATTAAGAGTAAAAAATAAAAACAAATATTTTTTAAGAAAAGAGAGAAGTTAAACGATTTTTTCGCTACAAATATTATTAACATTGGCGAATGCGCTGGTATATTTCGTCTTGAATATAAATAGTCTCGGTCCGGTCAGCTTAGCGATAACTTGGGAAAACTCTGTTGCACGTTTTACTTTGGCTTTTGGATTATCTTTTTGAATTTTCTTATTTTATTTTTATTAATTTTTAATAAGAAGTTATTTTTTAAATCATTTTTCTTGGTGTTTTGGTCACTGATCGGCTTGACTATTAAGTGTGGCCATTTGGTCACGACGCAAGGCGTTCAGCGTTGAATTAACGCAAGTTAAGAAATAAATTAGCTGCTAGTTAACTTTGTAATTTAGGAAAATTTCAGATTTTAATACTACTATTAAAACAAGATTTACTAAAGATTTTGGCATAAATTAGTACACCAGAGTTTTCTTCGTGGGGTTTCTAGGGTATTTAAAAGAAATTAACATCTTTTAGGCATTGTAAAATCGTAACTAAACCATTTTATAATCATTGTAACTAAAAAGAAGTTTAAAATAAAAGAAAAACAAAAAAGAAATAAAATCATAAAAACAAAATCATGTTATTTAATGTTGTTGTTGTTGTTGTTGTTGTTAGTTGTTTATTTATTCCATATAACAAAGGTTACATAAAAAAACCCCTAAGGGTGTGGAACAATGTCATAAAACAGTAATTAATTAATCTCTATCTTAATTAAATCTAAACACTTAACATTTTAAAACCAATTTAAGAATACAAATTTAAATTTAAAATACCCACCTAAGTATACAAATTTAAAAAAATTTAAAATTTAAAACAACTATTTCACTAAATTTTCTCTATCTTTATTATTGTAAAACTCTTTCAGAGTATAAAATGCCCTATTATACAAATAATTTTTAACAATTAATTTTAACCTATGGATTGGCAAGTTACGTATGCTTTCAGGAAAGTTGTTAAAAAAAATTATTATGGTATATTTCACATTTTTTTGTATATATGAGAAATTCCACCTTTCTGAGAGAAGATCATTCTTATTCCTAGTATTATATTGGTGTTTTATATCACAGTTCGTAAACATATCACAGTTTTCACGTACAAATATGACAGAATCAAGTATATAGATACTAACCAGTGTTAACATTTTTCTTTCAATAAAGACACTTCTACAACTTTCTTGCTGTTTCATTTTAAAAATACTCCTAATGCACCTTTTCTGTAACACCATAACTCTAGATACATCGGTGGAATTTCCCCAAAAACTCAGACCATACCTTAACCTTGACTGCATATGTGCATGATAAGCAATCAATGCTGCATCCATACCTACATGCTCCACTATTACTCTTAGAGCATAACAGTATCTAGAAATACCCACCGCAACACTCTCTACATGCTCCCTCCAGTCTAACCTTGCATCAATATGAACACCCAAAAACAAAACACTCTCTACAGATTTTAACTCTTTATTGTTATGTGTAATTGTTAAATAATTGTTACCTCGATTGGCAAATAAAAGAAGTTGTGTTTTAGATACATTAAGAAGAAGATCATTAAAAGAAAAATATTCATCAAGAGTGTGCAATGCAGCATTTATTTTTAAAACTAACACTTCCTGATTTTCCTCGCTAAATATAAGAGTGGTATCATCAGCATACAGCACAGTATACTCATTTGAAACATCTGAAAGTTCATTTGTGTATAATATATATAGAAGAGGTCCCAGAATAGAACCCTGTGGTACACCTTTAGTTACATAAATTTTTTTAGATTTCAGTAAATTTCCTCTTGTATCAGTTTCGACCACTTGTTGAGAACGATTTTCAAGGTATGATTTTAACAAACTCAAAGCAACCCCTCTAATACCATACATTTCCAGTTTCACACACAAGGTGTCATGATTTACACAATCGAAAGCTTTGGAAAGGTCCAGACACATTGCCACTGTTTGCTTCTTATTATTTAATGAATTCAAAATTTTTGAAATTGCTTGATATATAGCTCTGATTATTGATTTCCCTTTTCTAAAGCCATTTTGCTTATTACTAATGATCTTATTTCGTTCCAAAAAATTTATTAGTCTATTATATATATAGCTCTTTCAATTATTTTACTTATATTTGACAATAAAGAAATTGGTCTGTAGTTCTTTTCATCGTCTTTCTCGCCCTTTTTATATATAGCCTTAACGTAAGCAGATTTTAGAAGGTCAGGAAAACGTCCCGTCATAAAACAGAAATTAATAATATGTGATAAAGGAACTGATATTACTGACGCCACATTCTTTAAAATATAAACTGGGATCTGGTCCTCACCCACAGACTTTTTATTTTTTAGATTTCTGATTATTTTATCTACTTCAAAATGACTCATGGGATCAAAAAATATTGACTGGTTTATTCGTTGTTTTATAAGGGGTTATATCCACTTGTGATTTTCAAAAAATCGATTTTTTCATTTTTTGAATGTACATATATTCAAGAATATTCTTTGAAAATTTCAAATCGATCCGACAATTAGTTTCGGAGATATGAGCGTATTAGTAAGAACGTCTCCGAGCGTTCGAAAGTAGGCGGAGCACGAGCCGGAGTAGCAGCTGTTTCTGGTAGCTTCTATCCTTTTGTTCTTATATTGTGTTTGGGACCCTAATATAATATTACAAAAGATCTAGTTTATACCTGAAACCTATGTTGAGGAATTTTAGGTTAAAAATATGTGAACTCATCAGTTAGAAGTGATCTTCCACGTGGACAAGTTGTGTTTGTGCTCAGTTTGTGTATTTCTCAGTGTGTATAGTTAAATTAATTAAAGTAAAAAATGCCTCGTAAAATTAGCAGAGAAACTCGTAGAACTTCCAATGAAATTTTGTCTCGAAGAAAGAAACGGAAGAACGTTTTTAATCCGAAAACCGTGGAATATGATGAGAGCAGTTTCAGCGCCTCCGCAAAAAAATTTAAAGCGCAAGAGGAAATATGTGTACCTCGCGATACGTCAGTTGAATATAGAATTTTAAATTTTATAACTGTGTTTACGGCTATTAGTGAGTATGTATTGTGTAAAACTTGCCGTGAGCCAGTAAAATTTGAAACAGCATCAGAACGTGGACTTGGTTTTAAAATTGTTCTCTTATGTGATAAATGTAATCCTCGTAGTATAAACTCTTGTAACTTTGTCAAACACTCGTATGAAATAAATTGACGATTTATATTTGTGATGAGAACCCTTGGGTTAGGTTTGAAAGGTGCTACTCAATTTTGTGGTCTAATGGACATGCCAGCTTTTTTGCTCCAAACTACATATGATATGATCGTTAAAAATATCCACGAATGTGTGTCAGTGTTCACAGATAAACTTTTAAAAAAGCTTGTGTTGAGGAAATGGATGCCACGTCTGAACAGCAGGGTGATGAACATAAGAGTGATTTAACAGTCTCGGGAGATGGGACTTGGAAAAAAGGGGATTTACTTCTCTATTTGGAGTTACATCTCTAATTGGATACTACAGTGGAAAAATAATTGATCTTTTAGTTAAAAGCTCTTACTGTAAGCAATGCGAGTCTTGGAAATCTCACAAGGATACTGCTGAATATCAGGAATGGTGGACAGAGCACAAAGACGTATGCTCAGCTAACCACGATGGGTCATCAGGAAAAATGGAAGTTGATGCTGTTATTACCATGTTCAAACGTTCATTGGAAAAGTATCAAGTTCGTTTTAGAAACTACATCGGTGATGGTGACTCTAAAACTTATTCGGGGATTTTGAAGGCTGCTCCTTATGGTGAGACAGAAGTAACGAAGAAAAAATGTATTGGACATGTTCAAAAACGAATGGGCAAACGGCTAAGAGACATAGATAATACATTATACAGTAGAAGAAATGAAAGATAAGAATGGAAAAAAAAGTTACTTGGTGGCAAAGGTAACTTGACTGAGAAAGTTATTGATAAATTAACTGTTTACTATGGTTTAGCGATTAGGAGACACTGTGATTCTGTTGAAAATATGTATAAAGCCATTTGGGCATCTTATTTCCATAACTGCTCTACAGATAAAAACCCTCAGCATGATAATTGTCCTATAGGAGAAAACTCGTGGTGTTCGTGGCAAAAAGCGCGAGCCTTGGGAACTTTGCCCAGCTATAAACATGATTATGAGGCCTTACCACCTGATGTTGCAACAGCTATTTTTCCAATTTACGAAGATCTAAGTAACAAAAAATTATTGGAACGATGCGTTGGTGGTTTTACCCAGAACAATAATGAAAGTTATAATCAGCTGATATGGAAAATAACTCCAAAAATTATTCCAGCTGGCTCTAAAATTGTGGAAATAGCTGCAAACATTGCAGCCGGGATCTTTAATGAAGGTAAAACATCTCTTCTTTATTATATGAGTGCTATGGGATTATCACTTGGACCCAATGCTCATTCCTACGTGAGTAAAGAGGACGCAGAGCGCATCTCAATTTCGGACGCAAGAGCGCAAGGGTCGACGCGCGAGAGGAGAATGGCTCGTAGACAACAACAACTAAACATTTTGGAGGCAAACGACGAAGCAGAGGGTTCCTCTTATGGTGCTGGAATAGATGACACGATGTAAGTTGAAAATTTTTTTTTTAATTTAGTGTAAATCGTTCCCGAAACTTTAAACGCGTTTATCTCAAAACCGTGTTTTCAGAGTCGGTGTACAAAATTTCTCCGAAACCGCTAAACCGATCGGTTTGAAATTTTTACACGACTTACTCAGATATATTTTTCAAGTAATGATCGAAGGAATAAGGTTTTGGACAATAATTTCGATTTTTTAAGCCACTTTGAACTGAAAAATTTTCATGAAAAACTGATTTTTTTGAACGGCCGCCATTTTGTCAAAAATCAAAATTTTGACTAGACCTTCGATCATTACCTGTATTTATTTATTACAAAACTAAATATTTTTGGTTTTTGGTTTTCAGATAATTTGGACCAGAGATATCTTGTACACCGCCAAGCACTTTTTTTTGGAGGTCTCTCCGCAGATCATCTACAGGAGCTAGGGGATCCAATATTTTTTAAATAAACCGCTGATTGTTAAAGTACATTAAATTCTGTTTAAGTACATTTTTTCCATTAATGTATAAAATAAAATGCCTCTTTGGAAAAAATTCACAAAAAAACGCGTTTTTTCTGCCTCGCAAGTGGATATAACCCCATAAATGAACTTTGATTACCAACAGACTTGACATCAAGACAAGCGTTGATGAAATAGTTGTTCATGTTATCAAGAATTTGTACAGGATTTTTATTTTTATTTGCAAAACTTTCAAGCACTGTCACACTCCTATTATTTTTCCCAGTAATATTTTACACTAAACTTTAAGTGGCTTTTGTTTTGTTCTCAGCATTAGAAATAAATGACTTATTTGAAATATGTTTTGCCTCTTTTATGACCTTTCTTAATTTTCTACAATATTTATTGTAAAACTGTACCGAGATTTGACCTTTTCTCTTTTTATAATATAATACTCTTTTATATTTGCATGAAACTCTTATTCCTGTGGTTATCCAATAATTTGATTTTTTTGCAGAATTAAATTTTTAAAAAACAAATATACTGTTAAATAAACTGTAGAATAGATTAAAAAAACTCGAGTAGGCCTCATTCACACCATCACACGCTATCACAGTCACCCAACTTACCTTTTCAAGTTCTTGCTTAAAAAAGCCAACTTATTACGTGAAAAATCCCTTCTGCATACATTTTTCTGTTCTTTAATTTGACCATTTATACGAACTGCACTCAGAACCTGGGCATGGTGATCAGAAAGGGCAGAGTTTAAAACATAACCGTTACACTCATTTGGTACATTACAAAAAATATTGTCAATCAGTGTAGAAGTATCTCTAGTTACTCTAGTTGCCTGAAAAATATTTTGTGACTGATTAAAAGCACGCATTAAATCTAAAAAACGTTTTGTTTGTTCATCTTCTTCTAACATGTTTAGGTTAAAATCTCCAGGAATAACAATTCTATGCTTAATATAATTTATATGTACATAATCTAAAATATCCTCTAACTGTTCCATAAAAATCTCATAAGGCCCTAGCACACGTCTATACAAAAAATTATAACAATTTTTTGGCTGTTTTCGATTGCACAGGCAACCTCAATAACCCCTTCCTTACTTTTATTGATAACAGTCTTTTCCTCAACAAAGTCCAGATCATTTGTACTGTAAATAGATACGCCACCATGTTTTAAAGATGTTCTCGTGTAATGAGACACTAGATTATAATTATTTATTTTTATGTATTGAATCTCGTCAGATTCCAACCAATGTTTACTAAAACACAACACATCAGGCTTATTTACACGGCTATCAACAAATGTTTCTATTTCTAATGTTTTATTCCTAATGCTTTGGGTATTTTGGTGAAGAATGTATAACTTTTCTGATTTCATTTTCGTTAAAGGACCATTATTTAAACTGTCCAATTGCTATTGCTGATAGCAAATTTTTGGTTTTTCTTTATTTAATAGACGTAGATAAACAGGACACTTGATGTTAAACACAGTGTGGGTGGTGTCATATTTGGTTTTATATTTTTTATTTGATGTAACGCAATTTATACAACTATTGTCCTCTTTACAGTTTTCCTCTTCATGTAGTACGCCACATTTACCACAAACTTTTGTATTTTCACACTCCTTGGCTGCATGTCCGTACTGACAACAATTATAGCAACGAATTACACTTATGTATTCGTATACTCTACACGATCGATATCCAATATATAGTCCTCTAATTTTAACATTATTTTTTGGAATGTTTCAGGATCACATTCTATTATGGTTAAATAGGTTTTGACCATTTTTTTAAATACTCTAACCTTAAACTGGCTATTGGGTGTTATAATTGACGAATTTTGCTTCTTTAATACCTCTATCAGTTGTTCGTCATCATATAGTTGTTCGATGCCCACTATTTTTATCGATGGATTTTTCCGTGATTGTATTTTTGTTGTTACACTATCCCCCAAGTTTGTTTCTATATTATCTTTAAATTTTTTGGCCTCATCTTCATTTCTAACCTTTATGATTACTGATCCATCTTTTAGGTTCTTCATACTTGTTATTCCTACTCCGATGTCGATAGGATTTGTATTTTTTTCTATATCTTCTATTGTATTCTCATTACTCTGGTTAGAACTAGGTTTTCCTATAATTACACCTTCCTTTGACTTTCTTAATACGGTTGCATAGCTTCTCTCTTGGTTTTTTTCATGACTTGTTTTGGACTTGTGACTTGATGGCCCAATTTCTAAGGTGTCAATTTTTTTTTGAAGAAATTTAATTTTGTCGTTCAACTGAAGTATAATTTCCTTTTTATCGTTGATAATTTCTTCTTTTGCTCCATTCAGCTGTTTAAGCAATTTAATTCAATTTTTCTAAATCATGTACGTAATGTTCGTTTGAGGTTATGGTATCATTCCCACAACACAAAATTTCATTTTTCGAGATAGACTTTACGGATTTGCGATCTATACAGCTAGGATGATAAATAGATAGACATTTTACACACAATATGACTGATACAGCTTTAGATTTACAACATTTAAACTTTTTGTCGGGAGCTAAATCATCGGCGTGATTCACTGTCGGCACCAATGAAAATAATAATACTTACTTGGGGAAAACCAAAGCAGGACTGATCTGAATGGAGGCTCGTTCACTGTCGGCTCGGCGGCGCGGCGCCCAAAAGCTGCCGACGAAAACCAAATTAACATCGATGTCAATTTGACCAAACATGGAAATTAAAAAGTAACAATCAAGCGACGAGACTTCAAACGGCAGCCTCGACGGACCCAGCGTTTTAGATAAGGGGCCTATATGTCAGAGCCAAAGTTACCCATCGTGGATGCAGCCGGCCCCCAATGCTATTTTACAAAAGTTGGCTTATCTAGAGCAGAACCGGGCGCGGAAAATTATGTCTAATTTTGAACACGCGTCACACGTTTCCATTACTTTTGAGAGTACTTCGGATGGTACCACCTCCTGCGGGAAGGTTTCTTTTAACAAACCCTGATGAAATCTTCTGGCTAACGATTCTGAAAACTTTGTAAACAACGAAAACATTATGCCGTGTTCAGACAACTTGTCAATCCCGGTACCTTCCACTTCTAACCTCGGTACTAAAAATGCAGACATTTGCAAACAAAAAATCTAATATTAGGGTTAGGTTCTTAAACCACCACCAAACCAACATTTCAAGGTATGCAAGCTCCTGCAAATGGAATACGGACGATCGCAAGATTCGTAATGTTGACGTTTCGATAATTAACGGGAGATTTCCACTTCGAATTTCACCACGAATTCCGGAGTTAATAATTTTAAATTTAGGACAACTTCCAAGAGTTTTGAGGCTGCGAAGCTTATACCAGAACCCTAACAACCAGAACATGTTATTGTAAACAATAATTATTAGGCATTTATTATTATTCTATTATTATGCATTTTTAGTTTAATATAATTTCAATAAGTTAGTTAGTCTTAAGACATATCTTGTATTGTTAAGTTAATTTTAATAAAATAAAAAAGCGGGTTTTCGTGGGTCGGCCGGCATGTTGGGTCAAACCCCGATATATCAAAAACCTTGAGATATGCTAGTCGAAAAAGGTGGTGCGTAAAGCCTGGACCCACCACTTCAGGCAGAGTTTCCCAAACTTTTATGCTTGAGCCAAACATAATTTATTCTATAAAGGAAATGCTCCAAAATAGGCAAAAAATGATAAGGTAAATAAACCTTTTCAAAAGCACATAGCCTCGGACAAAGCCTGATTAAATACTATTTAGATAATTAATAAAAAAAATCCAAAGCATGTATCACGTACTTAAAAAATGATCTTATTTCGTCTGCCAGAAAATCTGACGCGGGGCGTGAAGAACCTGAAAATTGTCGGGTTTAATATTTTTTGCTGCAATAAATTATTGTTCACAAAAGGGTTTGTTTAAATTATGATTTTTTGCCTACTCTGTGGCATTGCTTTCAGAACGAATTATCTCTGGCTCAAGCTAGACCATTCACGAGTCAAATTTTAATAATTATATTATTGCCCCCCAAAAAAAAACAACCTGTTCCTACCTTATTCACACGTTTGAAGTAAATCCTTCTATATCATAAGCATTTGACTTGTAAGCAAAAGCATTTACTCACAATTTTATTTATATTCCTTTATGCGAGATTAAGAAAACTTGATTTTTTTAATCAGTCGCTCGGAGCTTAAGCTTGTTATCGTTCCCAAGGCCTAAAGCATTTACTTTAAATTTTGTAAGTATAAGCATTTGCTTATGTTTATTTATATGGCCCAATAGCAGTATCTATACCTTCATATTATTAAAAACGCATATATTTAAATAACTACAATTTTAAAAATTAATATATAAGTGTGGAAACCAACCTGCCGACCATAGGGAATTAAAAGCATAGTAAATGTTCGTGGTGGGATGTGTATTGCTCGCATGGTCGTCCAACGAAAGGGGGAAGCGGTGGACCGGAGGAAGTCCCTAACTGAAATCAGCGCGTTCGTTGCAGCGGTAAATTTTAGGAGAGTACATTGCAAGTCGGCGGAAGGGATTCAGTGCTTAATTTGTGTATGGTCGACGGTTTGGTTTTCATTCCGGTAATATGGGTTTTCACAACGATACATATTAGTAAGAGTAGTACTTAGTAGAAAAATTACCTTTTATTATATTATTATTATAGTATGATAATACCGGAAGTTAACGTCAACTTTCTTATTTTAAATGGAACACCTTATATTATATTTATTTTTTACATTATGCGTAAAATTTTAAACATAGTTAATGTATAGTGTTCTTAACTTTATTCAACCGTTTTTGGCTTGTTTTAAATTTTATGTGAAAAATGAGGTTTGCAAGCCATTACTTAACCCGTATTTTTTCTAAACAAAACACTTTAATACGAATTGGGCCTGGGTTCCTGGTAAAGAAAGACCTTCTTTGGAAGACAGATAATTTGACAAATAATAAATACAGAGTGGTCAAAAATAATCGTTAAAAATTAGATCGACAAAAACGTTAATAGTATTTTTTTATGGAAACTCTTGTCTTTTATTACATTATCTTTGTTAAGTATTAAAAATAAGGCTAATTTTGCATTAGGATGTCTATTCTAATCATTTGTTGTTTTCGAGATATTAACAATTTAATATTTACCTATTCAATTACCTTAACAATTCTTTTAAGTACTTTTGTATTTTATTTTGCCCTGACATACGGTGTCATAGCCAACTACACCGTATCTACTACCCGGACTTAAAAGCATTGTTAAAATAGATAAATAATATCAAATTGTAAATATTTTAAAAACTATAAAGTTTAAAAAAAAACATCTTTATACAAACTTACTCCTATATTTAATGCTTAATTAGATAATGTAATAAAAGATGGAGGTTTCCATTAAAAAAAAATGACCTTTAAGATTTTTGTCGATATAATTTTTAATGATTATTTTTAACAACCGTGTATTTATTAATTGTCAAATTATTAGCACAATTTATTAAAAATGTATTTCTCCGTAAGGACCCTAGGACCCATTCAGGTTGAGTAATGGCTTGTAAACGTCATTTTTAACATAAAATTTAAAATAAGTCATAAACTGTTAGATTTAGTTATAGGGTATAGGACATTTATTAGAATTTTACCCATAATCTAAAAAGTTAATAATATATAAGTTGTTCCATTTAAAATAAAAAAGTTGACATTACCTTCTGGTATAATTGGAAATGCTCGAACTGTCCCCCACTGACTTTATTATGTTGTCCAATTTTTAAATTCTTTTAAAGCCTGCTTTCCGAAAAATCGATCGCAGCAGTTTCCGGTGGGACACCCTGCATTTTTTCTACGAACACACAAAAAAAAATTAAATTTACATTTTATACATCTTTTATTTATTTTTACTTATTACTTAATTTAATTTGTATTACATTTATCTGCAAACTGACAAACTTTGTAGAGACACTTTAAGAAATAAAAAGTAATGGCGAAATACTTCAGGTGGTGATCTGCAAACTGCAGTTTGTGCATTAGAGATTATTTTAGGAAAAATAGCATTTTGTTGCGCACTTGAATAAAATGTCAAACACTTTTAAAAAGTTGGGATAGAATAAATACAGTTACTTAAGAAAATCTCTAATTTGGCAATGTAACACTATTTAAAATATAGCATTCCATACATAACTTGGTTTTGTTGATTTCCTCAAAAACGGCGGTTTGCAGATCACCTCCTCACTTGTTGTTTATATTTAGGTAATGTTGCGTTTACAGTTTTATATTGTATGAAATAATATAAAAATAAATTTTAGTAGGCATTAAAACCACCAATTATAAAAAAAAAATGTTTAAAGCATTTTATCTTTATAATAACCACAAAAAAACTGCATTTTTTTAATCGTAGAAAAAAGGACCTATTGTACGATAAAGCTAACAAATGTTATGAAATATATGTAAAATTAAAAATAGTATGCTAGAACGAGATTTCTCCAACCATAATAGAAACTAGATCTGTAACTTAAGCCCACATTAAGGCGGAACGTATTACAAACAATTTACGTGTTTATTTTATTTAGGTTTCATAAGTTTTAAAGGCGGTGATTTACCGTTTATTGTTCAGGCAGTACTACTTATAAGGAACATTTAAAAAGTTTGTAACTAAATAAAAATAAAAAATATATATATGACTAAGGGTGGGATCGCATTGAACCTAATACTGTGCCTTTCGTCCTAGAATTTATTGGATGCAGATAATTCGGTTCTAAATCCTTTTAAATTTAACAAAGGAAAGTATATACAATGACAAAGAGAGCAAAAAAATAAAAACTAACTTCTAACCTTACTTTTGTGATATTTTTTAAAATAAATTTCGTTTAATTTAAGAAAATAAGACAAAATAATAACGCAAACCACTAAAGAAACACCATCATAAAATTTTAGCAAATATTTAAGCATATTTTATTTCCTACTATTTCGTTTCTACACTTATTAGCTGTTTTACTTAACTGTCATTTTCCAACCTTTTCCAAAACCGTGAACATCGTACAAATTTAACCTTTGATCCGACTGAACACAATTCAAATCGCTTGAAAAACACTTGATCAACTTATGGTGTTTAATCCAATCCCCTACTCAATCTGAAACGTGTATATCGCAATTTTTTGTCGGATTAAGTTTTATCCGATCGGTTGAATCGTTTTCAGTATAACGATGTACCCTTTGTCTAGGTTTTTCTAAGATCGCTAAAACGTTGGTTTTTAATTGTTATTATTAAGATAAATAATTACTTAATTCTAGTACAGTACATAAAGTGGTAAAAAAGTATGTTGAACGCTTTTTTAAAACTTTAGATTAGATTTTTTTTAATGTATACAATGTAGCAGTGGACGGGACAATAACTTAAACAATAATTAATAGAGTAAGAGCCCGTAAGCGACGGATCTTTGTCATTTTGTAAATTTTGAAAGTTTATCTGCGCATGCGCTTAACATAGGTAGAAGCGATGGGAAACTTTGAAGTTTAACTCATAGTGGCTTTGGCAGGTACCAGATACTAAAGGTTAACTATATGAAATATAACGGTCATCATTTTGTAAAAGCTGAATTTTATACAGGTTGAGCTAAATAACATTACAGATAGGCAATGTGAGGAAAAGAGACAATCTAACTAAATCCCGTCATGTAAACATGCGGGACTAATACTGCTTGTTTTGTTATTCTATTACTCGCCGATGTACCAAAATGCTTGCACAAGCAGTATTGTGTTATTTGGGTACCTATTAGAAAATGTTTCCTTATCGCCTGGGCTGTGTCAAAAATTCTGAGGTTATTTTTCAATTTTAAATATAGCCTTGACCATCATGTTTCCTATGGATACCTTTGTTTAAATACTAGATTTAATATAAAATTGTTTATATCGGGTAAACTGATGGGTGCAGGTCGCTTCCTATTCCCCAACAAACACAGCGCTAAAGGAACACCGACGGCTCCAAGCCGCCTTTGAGAGAGAGTATTAGCGCCTCGCTAATATTAATAATTGTTATACACACACCTTCAAAATTATTGCCCCCTCCCCTGGTATTTAAAAATGTAATGCAATTAAAGTGCAAAAGTGCAGTACGTTTAATAAATTGCTTTATTGCTAACATTTTGTAGCTTTACATATTCTATATTTGCTGCTTATTTTAAAAAAATAATAATAAAAGTAAAAAATATGTAAAAAAACATTATTTAATTCTTTAAATAAAAAAATGTAAGCATACAACATAACAAAACATTAATAATCAGTATGGCCACCCGTTTGCTCAATGAGTTGACCAACACGTCTTGGCATTGAGAATAAGGTTGTCAATATAACCTTAATCCATGTTGTCCCATTCCTCTTGGGCGGCTATAACTAGTTCCTGAAGGGTTACAGGAGGATTTTCTCTTTCTTTTCTTGCTGTAGTAATATGGTCCCACACATGTTCAATTACATTCATGTCTGGCGAGTTTGCAGGCCAGTCCAATCGTTCGATATTTTCTTCTCGAATCATGTTTTGTACCCTTTGAGTACGATGTGACGTGGCATTTTCATCTTGAAAATTAAAATTTTCACCAAATTCGTTGCGCCAGGGGTAATAATGTTTTCGGCGTATATAGCACCTGTCATGGTCCGCTCGATAAGAATAAGTGGAGTTCGCCGCCCGTACATTATTCCGCCCCAAAACATGACTGTCCCCCTTTGGTACGTAGTAACTTCTCTGGCAAAAATTAGTCGTTCTAGTCTGCCTGGACCCCTCCATACTCTTTCTTTGCGGCTGTCACTTACCAGGCCAAATCTTGTCTCATCGGAGAAAAGGACATTTCGGCATTGTTTTCGCCAATTTCTACGCTCCTGACCCCATTGCAATCGTGCAGCAATACGTCGAGTTAAAAGCGTAGGCACTTTTAAGGGTCTTCTGGCTCTTAAATTGTTAGAATGTAATCGCCTTCAAATTGTACTTATTGAAATTACTCTCCGGCACGTACGTAAAAAATGACTTCGAAGGGCTGGTATTGTGATTCTCCTATTCCTACGAACATAACCCTCGCCTTCGGTCAACGCCACCAGTTTCTTCAAACAAAGTTATTATGCGTCTGACTGAGGTCCTGGGGATGTTAAGACGGTCCGAAATTTGGTGCTTTGACACACCTTCTTGGTGTAAAGCCAATATTCTTCCTCTGTTAAACAAAAAAATCGGATTTTCCGGCATTCTGTTAAAAAATTGTGTGTGTGTATTTTTTCGATTAAAATTTAAAACTGCTTTCTTTTAAAGATATCCCTTTATTTTCGGACTTTTGCTATCAATTTTTGTTTATATCTGGATAAGAATATTTGACATTTAATTGACAATTTATGTACAAATTTTTATCGTTCTATAGTTACGGGTTTAAGAATATACCAGGAGGGCCAAGAAATTTGAAGGTGTGTGTAATTTGCTATCGTGACGGTGCTCGCTATGTATCGCTGGCGAGGTGCTTACGATTTAAATGCGATTTTTAAGCGTTCTGTAGACGGAAAAATGGCTTTTATCCGCCCTGGCGTGGTGTGCTCGTTTCGTTGTGGGGAAATTCATACCGCAGTTTTGCAAAATATAGGGTGCTTTAATTAAGATCCCACTTAAGTAGCAGAAAATTACAAATAACATGTTTTGAACAACCTCCAGGTTGTTTCTAAAAAGATGGAGGATCTTCTTTATAATATTACATATATTTGAAATTTTGATAAAATTATAAGATTTTTTTCTGTATGTATATGTTTTTATACCTACCAATGTTCGACAACAGCACATGACCAAGGCAAGAATGATACAGCCGTTAAATTTGGGCGGAGTACTCAGTCAGTAGTGACATTTTACTAGGTAACGCTAAACGATTGAACAATGCGTAGAAATCTTTACCACTTATTATCAAAATCAGTGTTTGGTTTGCCAAAAGTTCCGTTCACAGCTTTTAATTTATTCTATTCCTACCTTGGTCCTTCGACTTACCTCCGTTGAATTTCTTCATTGGGCCAAATTTGTGTCAGCAAGTCATCGAAAATTCAATCTCTAGGATTTGAATGACTCAGCAAAACCGTAGCAGTCATTTGGCTGATACAATTTTTAAAACTTAATGTCATCAAATATACTTTAAACTAAAAATACAGCCATTGCAATATAGTTTTTATATTTTGTTTTATTTTCATTTAAAGATAGAGCGCTAAAAATGATAAACCCTTTAGTTTGAGAGTTAAAAATATAATTGGCCCTCTGAAATTTTAAACTCGAATATTGAATTATTATTACCCAAATTATTTTGGAAAACATTGTATAAATCAAATTATTTTATGTGAAAAAGCTACTTTTAATTTTCTACAACTTTTGTATTTGTTGGTTTTTCTATTTCTCATAGATTTACCATATTATTAAGAGCATCTTAGTTGCAGTGTTAAATTCAGAAAATTACCCCAAAAAAGTTGAAGAGCAAACACAAGTCTTGGGTGTAAACAGTAAACCTTTAACGTTTTGTGTTATCTAGAGGGCGTCTCTAAAAGGTCTGTACAAAATGTTACTATAAACTTTTGGGCCCAAATAAAACAATCTAATGCAAGTAAGCTTAGTCAAAAGTGATGGTTTGCGAGATACAAGGGTGTCAAAAAATCAAAAATTTTCATTTTATTTTTATTACTTATAAATATGTTTTTGATATTAATTTTTTTACAAAATTCTTGTTTAGGTGGTTTTTTAAAAGTAAAAGATCGAAAACTGCCTACGTTTTTGTTGCAAAATGTAGATGGCGTCACTTGTAGTGCTTTGCTTATGTTTAAAATTTCATAACTCTTTGCCTCGATATTATGGCTCTGGTTAAAAAAATATTTTCCCATATTTTTAGCAGAAAAAAGCACACTTGGTAAAAAAACATTTTTTTTTATTGCATTCGTTTAGGCTTTTTCTTAGCCACCTAGCAGTATGCAAAAGGTCTGTACAAAATGGTACCACAACAGGGTTTTTATAAAGTGTGACTTATAAAATTAAAAAAAATGTTATTAGCGCTTTAAACAATGTTATGTACAGGGTGTTAATGTACATCTGGTCAGAACATGTAGGGTTCAATTGTTTGATATTATACTTATAATTGGGCAATTTTTGTTTTTTTTTTAAATTAATATATTTTATTTATTGCTTTTAAAAAGTTAGTATAGAATCTTATAGCGTTTTGTGTATCTTATATACAGGGTGTTTATGTATATCTGGCCAAAATATTAAGGATTTTTTTCTTTTTATTTGCTACGAAAATTTTTGCAACTTTTTTATTAAAGAAAATTTGTAAAAAAATCGTATACAGCTATAGATGTTTTCAAAAGAACTTAAAAAATGACAGAAAAAAATTCTTTTCATCCCCTTTGCCTACTTGATATATCGCATCTCCCAAACGAAACAAATTGTAAAAATCATTTTTATCTCATTTTTTGGATCGCCTAAAATGATTTTAAAAAAGTTGAAAAACCATTTTTCGCACTACCTAGCGTGTGCACTGAGAGAAATTTCTAGCAACCATAATTAAAGTTTTAATAATCATAACTAAATTATCTCAGTTAAATAGGGGACAGATAAGATCAGTTAATGCCATAATTAAAGTTGACTTTCTACTTCCAAATTAGTTACTATAACTAAGTCGGCTTAATTACCGAAAAATATCTGATATGTTAGCGACCATTATTTGGCATTGGTAGTGTGGTTATTAAAGTCGTCTAGTTACCGCTGTTAGTCCATGACATTATGGTAATTAAGTATTTACTTTTTACTGCTCAAGAGACCTAGTTGTGACTGATATTCAATCTTATTATCAGAATTACTATATCAACATTATGATCAATATTGTAATGTTAATGGACTTAACTAAAGAGCTTTTGTATGGTTATAATTTTTAGGACTTAGGGTAATACCTAAGCTTTAATTAAAGTAGCAAAAAATGTGGCTTGCTGGAATATACAGGGTGTCCGGAAAGGTGAGGTCAAAAATGATAGGGGTGGTAGAGTGAGCCAAAATGATGTTAGTACTTCATATAAAAAGAAGTTCTATCGCACTTCCTTAGGGAGTTATTGAGGTTTAAAGTTAGAATATAAAAAATAGTATTTCATTAATAACTTTTGAACGGTTGCCACAATAATAATGATATTTAGGCATTTAAATTAACTCGTATCAATGCTTTTTTCCATATGCAAATGATGCGCCGTAAGTCATAATTATACAGGGTGAGACAATTTTTTTCGTTTATTTCGTGCATTTCTTACAGAGGTAAAAAAATACATTTTGGTTTGACTGTATAATTTCTCTATCATTTTTGTACAAAAAGGTTTACTTTATTTAAATTGATACCTTGGACCGTGTCTCATATAAACGCATTTTAAATCCAGACATACCCCCATTTTGTATGGAATAAAAATCAATTTTTAAATTTATTAAAATATGGTAAAATTTTTAAAAAACAGTCTTTATTTGTGTTATAAAGTTTCAAAGGCATTTAAACACCATTTTTAATTTTTTTAAACCACATTTTAATATTTTCCTCAAAAAATTGATTTTTTTGTTATATACAAAATAGGGGTATGCATGTCTGGTTTTTAAAATGCGATTTTATGAAGAATGGTCCAAGATATCGATTTACATAAGGTATACCTTTTTTGTACAAAAATGATGAAGGAATTAAACGGTCAAACCAAAATGTCAAATTTTTAATCTCTGTAAAATATGCATATAATAAACGAAAAATTCGTCTTACCCTGTATAATTAAGAATTACTGCGCTATCATTTGCCTCTGCAAAAACACTGGTATGAGTTTATTTAAATGCCCAAATATAATTATTATTGGGGCAACCGTTTAAAAGTTATAAATGAAATACACTTTTTAATTCTAACTTTAAACGTCAAAAACTTCCTAAGAAAGCGCGATAGAACTTTTTTATATGAAGTAGTAACATTATTTTGGCTCACTCTATAACTTCTACCATTTTTGGCCTTACCTTTCGAGACACCCTGTATAAGCCTTAGTTATTGTAGTATATGGCTTTAGTTGCTTCAGCAAATAAGCTCTAGTTCCTGTAGCAAATTAAATTTATAAAATATATATGGTCAAGGGAGTATATGGAGAAGTATTAGGAATTAAAATCTATAAATTTGTATGTATAGGTATGTATTACGAAATAAGTGTGATAAGTGGATGAGGTAGGTTTTTTTTGGCTTATTATTTTTACCAACGCCATTTGACTGATAAATGAGTAAAAAATATATATTTTTTAAGAAACCAAATATTTTATTTCGTTTTTCTATGTTTGTGGTTTGTTTTAGCGTTGTGCAGTTTAATAATGGCCAACAAACGTACTTTAACGGAATGGGGCTTTAATCAAAGTGCTATAAAAGCTTTTAAAACTAAGCATTAATAATTAATAGTTTAAAAAAACTAAAAAACACGCTTTTATATGCAACCGAACTAAAAATTAGAAAATAATTTTTCATTAAAAAAATATTGTCATTTCATAGTAAAAAGCGTGGGGTGCATTTTACTATTTTTTCATAACTTTTCCATCATAGATATTTGCAAATATAATAATTATAACATTTAATATATTTATCACCCCACGCTTTTTAATATGAAATGACAATATTTTTTTAATGAAAAATTATTTTCTAATTTTTAGTTCGGTTGCATATAAAAGCGTGTTTTTTAGTTTTTTAAACTATTAATTATTTTTCATTTTTTAGTTTCTGCTACTCTTGACAAAATGGCGAAAAAATTTTTTAATGAACAAGAGTGGCAAATTTTAAAATTTTTCCAACAGATTGCAACTCACTAAAAATTTCTTCTTCATTAAGTAGCAAAGTTTGAAATTTTGCCAACAGATGGCAATCCAGGCAATGTTTGGACCGTTGCCAATATATTGCAACCCACTAAAAAATTTCTTCTTCATTTAATAGCAAAGTTTAAAATGTTGCCAACAGATGGCAACCTAGGTGTTGTTTTTATAATATAATGGAATTTTTTTCCTGGCGATCCAAAAAAGATAACGGGATACTGTTTGCAGATTATTGCATTGTCATGTTTCCTTAATACGTGTGCAAAGTTTCAAAGAAATCGAATAGCTGGAAGTTGGTTAAAATTAGGCTCAAAGATTCCGTTACATAGCCAGATAGTTACAACCCAAGTTAATAAAAGCGTGTTAACGGCATTTATTAACTGTTATTGTTCATAAAAATTGAACACCAATGGTGCAACTAACCCAATTGTGTAAAAGAACTTATTAATTTTTATTGTTCATAAAAATTGAACACCAATGGTGCAACTAACCAAATTGTGTAAAAACTAAAAAATTTCTTCTTCATTTAATAGCAAAGTTTGAAATGTTGCCAACAGATGGCATCCTAGGTGTTGTTTTTATAATATAATGGAATTTTTTTCCTGGCGATTAAAAAAAAGATAAAGGGATACTGTTTGCAGATTATTGCATTGTCATGGGTCCTTAATACGTGTGCAAAGTTTCAAAGAAATCGAATAGCTGGAAGTTGGTTAAAATTAGGCTCAAAGATTCCGTTACATAGCCAGATAGTTACAACCCAAGTTAATAAAAGCGTGTTAAAAAGGATTTGCAACTTCCTCATTAATAATGGTAATTATTTATTCTTTTATTTTTGCGATTAAAATTGGGTTACTGGGCGAACCATTTCCTCTTTCGTGGCTGGGCGGGGTAAAACCATGGTAAAGTGAATGTCTAGAAATTAAAGTGGGTACATTACGTTTTGCTTGACAAAATTTGAGCAGTTTCTGAAATTTTATTATAAAAATAGGCATTCTAAATAGCACATAAAAAAAGCGAAATATTCACGTTTTGCAAAAATATAACTGTTAAATAATTGCCATTTATGACTGAACATTTAAAATTTTAAAAACTTGTTTCCGCAAAACCTATTTAACCTGCTTTAATTTCTGGACATTCACTTTACATCGTCTTTTACCATGGACTTACCCCGCCCAGCCACGGAACAGGAAAAGGTTCACCCAGCACACAATTCACTTCGCGGTCCCGAAAGTTTGTTGATTCATAAATAAAAAAAAAAACGATAGTTTCTTGCTCCCTTCAAGGGTTTATGTCAGTAACTGCCTCTAAAACAAGTGAGTATCTTTTTTAATCGAAAAAATAAAAGAATAAATAATTACCAATATTAATTAAGAAGTTGCAAATCTTTTTTAATGCTTACCTTTAAAAGCTTCTATAACACTTTGTTTAAAGCCCCATTCCTGTAAAGTACGTTTGTAGGCCATTATAAAACTGCATAACGCTAAAGCAAACCAAAAACATAGAAAAACGAAATAAAATATTTGGTTTTTAAATAAATTAAGATTTTTACACGCGCCATTTTGGAATCAGTCAAATGGCGTCCGTAAAAATAATACGCCAAGAAAAACCTACCCTACCCAAACCATACGAAGCACAAAACTGAAATACCAGCAACAACGTGTGCCTCTTTTGGAAGACTTTCCGTTGACGAGCGCTACCGAAGTATATCAATTTTTAACGATTCATATCTAGCTAAATGACTTTAGTTATGATTATTAAAGCGCCCACTGGTAATACCTGAATATCTAATAGTATTAGGAAGGTCTTTTTCTGCCTTTATTAACGGAAACTTTATTTGATGCATTTAATAAACACATAATAATAAACTTAATTACCACAATTAAACCGCAACATAATAGTAAATCTGGTAAGATTTTATTAACACGTAAATGGATTGTAACTAAACCAACTAGTTAGTGTTATGCAGAAATTTATTAACAGTAATACCTTGATTTCAGAAAGACAACTTTAATAGTTCTTGAAAGATCAATCTAATATCATTATTAAAAAAATAGCTATGTTACCTAAAAATAAAAGAATGGTTATTAACGAAGCAACTGAAAGGTAGTTAGGAAGTATTAAAATTTTAACTAGCTGTAAAATTTTTGGTATTTAAGGTATTGAAATAAAATTTTGGCACTAGATACGTAGTATGGGTAGGTTCATACCAGCATATCAAAAACCTATACAGAGTGTCCCAAAAATAGTTAATCTAAAATGTAAAAAAATATATTTAAAATTCGATATTGACGTTACTATTACAATTTAAAAAAATTATGGAAATTGTGCACAGGTTTTCATAATTATTTAATAAAAATATTAAAAACGGTTTACAGGGTGGGTCAAAAAGACGTTATTTTTAAAAAACCTAAAATCTAAAATTCATTATAACTACGGTATTATATTATCTGAAGAGTTAAAAAATTGTTTAAATATGAATTTTTGCAAACCAATTATTAATATCAAAAAATGCTATACAGGGTGTCCCAAAAACCAGTTATGTTACATAAAAAAATATTTTTAAAATACCTACGATATTGACGTTACTATTGCAATTTGAAAAAAACTTTTTAAAAGAATTATGAGCAGGTATCTATAGTTTATAAAAAAATATAAAGCCGCCATACAGGGTAAGCCAAAATAATGTTATTTTAAAAAACCTAAAAACTGAAATTTTTGATAACTACGGTATTATATTATCTAGAGAGATAGAAAATTGCTTAAATATGAAGATTTATTTATTAGGTTTTTTATGTTAAATTTTCCAAACAACAAACAAATTCGATGAAGCCGGCTGCACGCACCAAAAAACATTACTCATGCGGCGTTACCTCGCTTTAAAGTGTTCGATTTATGGCTTAAAGCGCACAATCGGCCTCCGCGTTCGGCAGCGTTTGAAATCTGTTTTTCTTCTACTTGAATGAGCGGTCCGCGTGGACACAATAATACATTTACATGTTTTCGTCAAGTATGAAGTGCAGTGAAAAGTCAATGTGGTGTCAATTGTTTATAGCAACGATAATTGCGGCGATAAAGGTAAAGATTCTTTCGACGTTGTCACGTTCAACTATCGTCAGTAAACCGACTTTGCAGACAACCGATTTTTTCTTCAGAAAATATGGTAAAACAGATTTTTTTAGAGGTTATATTATACACACAAAAAGTTATAACATTTTAAACATTAGTAAAGGACTGTAGGTAGCTCCCTCTACATTTCACAACAAAAACATGAGCATATTTCAATTTTCCACTCTGACAAACCTGCTTACATCTAATTTTATAAAAAATTTCCTAATAATAAAAATATACAATGTGTCTTAGGATAGGTGTTACAAGAGGACAAGACGACCAAAAATGTTTGAATTTTAAAACGAAATTTTGGGAAAAATGGTCGTATGGTCCAAAACTAATAATAAATACAAAATTTTACTCCAATTGTTTTTATACAGGGCGAGTTATAACTAAAAATATAAAAATGCCCAGGAACTAACTGCTTTATTTTTAAAAATAGAACACAATTTGAAAAGTAAATGTTGTAGAGAATTAAGTTTTATGTTAAAATGTGAAGTTAAAGCGTAAGAATAAAAAAATATAATTGTCAATTTTTTACAATACGAATTACAACCTAAATAATGGTCAAGAGGGGGAAAATTTTTAAATATTTATTTTAAAATCGATGCTTTAAGCCAAGCATTTCAAAAACTGTTAATGCATAAAGTAAAAAACTAACAAAAATATATTTTTTTATTTAATTTTTCAAAAATGTATCTTGAAACTAGAAATTTCACATTTAAGCTGCAAAAAATAGGCCTTTATTAAAATAAAAAATGGCCTACAATATTTTTAAATAGGAATGTAAACGTACTAATAATTTTTACTGTTTTACAATTGCAAGGTGGCAAAACTGACCGTTTGTTTGTTCTCGATGATTCTCTCTGCTATTGTTTTAGCGAAAATCTGAAAATTCAAACCTTTATTCTGTAGAAGAATCTGAACTAATATCCAAATTAAGCATCGAAGTGAAGAATAATAGGCACTCCATATGTATTCTTTTTTTTTAAATTTTGTGGATACTTTAGTGGGTATTTGACCTGTTTGGGTCGCTTATGGCCAAAATAAATAAATAAATTAATAAAGTGTTGAAGGGTTACTTAAGCTACAAAAATAATTTTAACCAGTACTCTCAGATGGATCTACTTATTTTTGGGGCAATCCTCTGAATATTCCTCATTTTCTGAGCAAAAAGTCATCCTTTTTGTCTTTCGCTTGCCATTATTTGTTTAACTGTCACTCACGACTCATCATATCTCTCCTCCATATATTAGATTAGCTTGAAGGTGGATTGCAATCCTCTAACACTGGAACCTGCTCAGGTTTATTATGTATCCTCCATCTCTATGTTAAAAGCACACTATCAAATCCGGCCTTTTTAATTTTAATTAGACCCCACAAGCTTGAAATTGGCTTCTGCAGACGAAATCGACAGAGGGCTTCACAGTAGTACCATATGTGTTCTGCGGTTTCTTTTTCTTCCTGGCAGAACCTACATAGGTTTTCTTCTGCCAGACCTATTGTTTCCGGGTGTTTATTTAGTTTGCAATGACCTGTTAGTTGACCCACCATAATTCTTACTGCCTTCCGGTTGTTTTTTAGAAGGTCTTTCGTAAATTCCGGCGAGTATGCCGTCTCCTGGTAGAACCTACATAGGTTTTCTTCTGTCGGGCCTGGTGTTTATTCAGTTTGGAATGACCTGTTAGTTGACCCGCTATAATTCTTACTGCCTTTCGGTTGTAATTCAGAAGGTCTTTCGTAAATTCTGGCGAGTATGCCTTTAAGATTTTTTTTTTGCCTGACGCTGTCCTGGTGTTCTTATCCTACAGCCTTGGAATTCCCTCATGATCCATGATCAAATAGATAACCTTACTTGGCATAACACAGTATTACAGAAGGGCTCAAGGCTCTCCTCCATATAAAATGCAATATATTTACATTTACCTAAAGCCGCGTATAGATCTGCACACGCATACGTTGAGCGAAGACACATACACATGCGTGTGCAAATGTAGACGTCGTTCTCGTGGCTTCTCGCCGCATGCGTTGCTTCTCGCAAATGACTTGAGCGCGCACGTTCCGAGCCAGCCTGGTGTCGTTTTTCGAACGCTTCAAAGAAACATGCGTATGCGTTCGCGCTCAGTTTGGACAGAAACAATCGTCTGTTGTTGTATTCTCGGGATTTTTGTAGTAAAAGTTTTTGTTTATTGATTAAAATGGAGTGGTCCAATGAAGATGGCCTGGCGCTTATTGACCAGTATGAAAAATATCCCATATTATGGTATACAAGACACCGTGCATCCTTTTGGCGCTCTTACCGGAGCGCCTTAAGCACGCACGCATACGTAGCAATAAAAATTTCAAACGAATGATCTAAGCCTGCACGGCTTGAGCACACATGCGTGTGTGTAGTTACTCAGCGTATGCGTGTGCAGATCTGTACGCGGCTTAAAACACACTAAACACAGAAAAATTAAAAAATTAAAAGAAAAGCTGGCAAATGTTACTTTTAATTTTTTCCCGGCCGACACATGGGAATTATTTTAAACTAGCCTAGTTGTGCATGACAATTGGTAGTCAAGTCTTTCTTGCTATTGATGCAGTTAAAATTGAATTATTTAGAAATTATTTTCCAGTTGTGCAAAGTTTAAAATTAAATAAGAAAAAGAAAAAGTAGGAAACACATTTTTTTATTAAAATAAAAATCTTAAATTCCTGCTTAAGATTAGGTATTATTACTATAAAGTTACCAACTAATTTAATAAGTTTTTTGTATATTTTTTTACATTTAAATCTAGAAAGTAAAAAGAAATTGAGATTCAGTACTTACCAGTGCCGGATTAAACATAGGCAACATAGTCAGAGCCGCCACCACACCCCCAAAAAAATTAAATTAAATCGCAAAAGGCTCAGTGGAAGCAAAAAAATGTTGAGTTTTGTTTCAAATAGGTACTTATTTTTTTGGGTTCTCTATAATATTTAAAGAAAGGTCATTTAATTGCTTAATTAGGTAAAAACTTTTTTTGGTCTTCAAAATTTTTTGGGGTCTGTCTGGGGAATATATCGTCATTTAATTAAGGTAAGGACTTTTTTGCTCTTTAAGTTTCTTTTTGGTCCCCAACATTTTTAGGTTTTTGCACCTACCTGGATTGAGGGCCTCCACTACATGCCTTGACTATGGGCTGCCGAAATCTAAATCCAGCTGTGGCAGGTAACTTCTTTAAAAGTGTAATGGTATATTATGGGGCGAGCAGAAAATGTTACTCATTTTTCACGAGTATGACTTTTGCAGCACGAGCCAAAGGCAAGTGTTGTAAGTCTTTCGAGAGAGAAATGAGTATTCCGTACGAGTTGCATATTGGAGTTTTTTTATAGCTGTCGGATATATCACTAAAAAACATTTCAAGACAACATAAATTTAATGTTTCCGCTAAGTGATTTAGCAGTTTGTACTTAAAAATGCTTTTATCAATATAATTGCTTTATTCTAAGCTTTATTACACTTGACAAAATGTTGCAACATAGCAAAGTATCCTAAGTCTGCGGTAGGTGATAAAAGGTCATGAATAAAAGAAGAAATGGAAGGCAAAGCTATAGTAAGTAGTTAAAGTTTTGATAGAAATTTAATATAAGAATAGATCAATGTCCGTTCTCTCAGGACAAATTTTATAACTTTGTTAGAGAAACTAAAAAAAGGTTATTTTTGAATATTAACAAAACATTGTAATATGCTTATACAAGGTGTCCTAAAATATGTGAGCTATCTTCCAGGTTTATGTGGAACATAATAAAGTAATATAATTTCTATTTTTTTCTACGCGAGAACCTTTTCTTAGCTAGAAGATAAAGCTATTTTTAAAATACTATATTTATTTCCTTGGCGCAAAAAAGTCATCAAATACTCACCCTTTACTTATGGGCGACCATGCTCTGCAGATCAAAGACACATTTAATCTTGTGGGCGTCATATGTGTGAATAACCTTAACTAGCTTTAAAAAGGCTAGAATTTATCTTTTGTGCAAAAAAATATTTTCCCCTTCTAATTATACACTTTGTATGTATCCAAAATCCGCCCTTTAGTAGAATACTGTTCCCATATTTGGAAAATGGCATCCCCGACAACCCTTAGCATTCTTGATACAATCCAAAGAAGAGCGGTTAGCCTTGTTAATGATCCCTTGCTTACATAAACGCTTTTTTCTATTGTTCATCGTCGGGGACTTATTTTTGAGTATAATTTCTCTAGTTGCATCTCCCAACAGAAAACCTTGTAGTGCCGCACATTATCGCGGAACAAAATGGAATGAAAGGCAACGGAATGGATACGACATTTCAAATCACATACATAAGCGCGGAATTCCGGGGAAAATTTTATTCGTATTAAGTTTTTTTGCGTAAAAAGGCAAGTGTTTCTCGGCTTTAAATTGGTTAATATGCTATAAAATATTGCCCGAATCAAACGCCGCCTGGCAGCAGGTATGTATACTTGACACTGTTGTTTTTATGTGCCCTTAAAATTCGGTCACAGTTCTTGTTAAACCTTTTCAATTATGAAGGTTACGATATTACTTCGTATTTGATTTTATTTTGTATGGAAAATAATTTAAAAATACTTTATACACATCGCATGAGTTCCTAAACATTCCAATGAATAGTGAAGTTGGCTGCGGAATCTCAGAAAAATTCGCTCAGGTAGCAATCCAAGCGATTCCCTTCCGTTTCATGCCATCCCTTGGTTTTTCGATCTAGAATAGTGTGCCAACTCCAACTAGTTATATGCTTTTCAAAATTTCCATTCGCTTTCATTCTATTCCGTTCCGCGATAGTCTACTGCCTGCTTTAAACCGCCCAACTGGACAGGCCCTGAACTTTAAACTTTGTTCGTTTATCCCTAGAATTTCTAGAAAAAATTAATATCAGACCTGAATAGCCTATGTCAAAGTACCCCTAAATATCGAGTTTCACTAAAATATTCAAAACATATCAAAAATTATCAAAAAAAAATATTTTTTTCACTTTGACACCCTGTTTCTTCCTTATTATCAACTTTTGGATATAGATATGTTTGGTTAAATCTTAATATTTTAACATAAGGAATCTGTGATTTTTCTGTGTACCATTGATTAGCGAACACCCTGTATATATTCCTTCAGATCTGATTTGCTGCCCGTGTGGATCCTTCCTTCTCCTCCAAATCGTTAAATATTTAAGTCCCGTGTTAACAAACACCCTCTTACCTCGCTTTAAGACAACCACGGTACGTTAGTATTTAGGCTTTCAGCCTTTGTAGATTATCCAAAGTTAAAAAAAAACTTGTTACTTCACTTTGGACAAATTTAACAAGTTAACAAAATTTATTATAAATAATGTATTAAACATTTTAAAATAACACATTTAAGTTTATGTTAATACTTTATTTATACCTGATTTAAGCTATCTTTTGGTAGATCAAATAAATTTAATGTAGTCTGGCAACAACAGTGGAACGTGCCACTACCCTGGTGTAAAAGCAGTGTTGTCGGTTTTTAAGTCAGATGAAATAAAACAAGTGCCGTTTAAATAAATAATAATAAGACCTATCTTGTCAGCATCTTTTGGTTTAAAATGGTAATAAAATCTATACAGGGTGTTTCGTAACTGAGGTACGAAACCTAGAACGGTGATTTCTTATGTCCTTTTATGAAGAAAAGTTTTCATAAACATATGTCCGGACTTGCTTCGTTTCTGAGATACAGGGTGTTAAAAGTAAAAAAAAACGATATTTTTTAAAAACTCTTTAACCGATTTGAATAAAATTTGGTACATTTATTTAATGAAACAAGGCGCTTGTAAAGCTCTACCTAGATTAAGATTATTGGGTCCAGTGGCGTCTCAGTGTGTATTAAGAAAAAATACGCCACTGACTTTTTTATAAAGCGTTTATTTATACATTTTTTTTTTGATTAACAACCAAAAATGGAAATTTTTAGTCTCCTGTATTTTATTCGTGTCTCCCTTTGTTTTAGGAAAAAAGATTGAAGCATTTTAAATAATACCAATGACAATTGTAGTTTAGGGAAACTACAATTGTCTTTGATAATACTAAGTAGTATCCATAAACGGCATAAAATAGAATTCAAAATAAAAAATAGACACTTTTGACCTTAGTTATTAAAAAAAAGAGGATTTCCGATAAAAACCTAAGTGCTCATTGATTTTAAGACAAATAATTGTTAATTTTTTATTTTTGTTTTTTAATTTTGTTGTCTATGGGTACTTTTCAAAAAAAATTTATAAAGTGTTTTTATTTTTTTCTGGAAAACGTAGCTAGATACAAAAAAATACAGGCAACTAAAAATTGTATTTTGAATTGATTAATCGGAAAAATTTATCAAAACTTTGTAAAAAGTCAGTGGCGTACTTTTCTTTTTTTTTTTTAATAATATTTTCAGTGATGCCCACTAAGACACTACTGAACCCAATAATACTAGGATGTACTCGAGTTGCTAGACGGCGATAAGATAATAATAAAATTTTGGAATTGAGATTGTTGAGTTCCTAGACGGTAAAAATTATAACGCCCATGCAACAAAATATCTTATAAAACAAATGCTTCATATATTTTTTCTGTTTTGCTTTATTTTGCATATTTACAATGATCAAAATAAAGTTATGAATAGTGACGTAGCCACAGAGGTCTCCCTTTTGGCTTGACGTCCCTCTATCAAAGAAATAATAATTTTAAAAAAATTCTTAGTTTGATTTTTCATATACTTTTAAAAAATTAAACAATAGCTAACAATAATATACTACTACAAGTACTACATCTGTTTTTTCAATATTTGTTCTATCGTTTATTGTTTGTTGACTACCAGATGTAAAAAATGCCGCAGGAATCATAAATCACAAGTCTATTTTTTTATTAAAGATATAACAATGGACCCTTATTTTCTGTTTAATGTTAATTTTTAATTGTTTACTTATTTTAATTATAAAAAAATATATTTAAAGTTTTAATTAAATAAATTAATTAGTATTATAAACGGTTTTAATAAAACACTTACAGTGTGTCGAGGGATAAACCTAAATATACTCGATTTTACAATAAAACTGAATATAATTAAATAGTTTATTTACAATAAACATACTTTACAATGTCACGCCCCCCGTCCCCTAAAGTCGCCCTTAGACGATCAATATAATTGGTCCAATATTAAATATTTAGCAATAAATATAATAAACGTGTAGAAAGTATATTAAAATAACATTTTGTCTTATAATATACTGATGTGTGAGGGATGCCTAATAAAATTTGTGATGTTAAATTTTTACCTGTCTGTAATAAGGTCACGTGCTGGCGTATTTTTCACCGTTTGTTTAAATTAGTATACCTAAAAACTTGGATATGGGACCCACACCAAATATATACTAGATGCTAGTGGTCTCTGAAACACTGGTAAGGGAAATTTTAATTTTGGAATTTGCGAAAAAAGTAGTTAATTTTGTTGAACCCCGCCCCCATAAAAATCCTAGTTTCATAACCGAACGATTATTTTTTAATTTTATAAATCAAAAAATTTTTTGAAAGTCTTTTTACCTTTTTATTCCAATTAGAGGCATCTAAAAATTTTGCATAAGGAAAATGTAGAGTAAAAAAAAATTAAGTGACTATAGTTTTTTGAAAAATTTCGATAATTTTGCAAAACTTGGAATTTGTCAATGAAATTTCATTATACTCATGGAAAAAAATTTATAAATAAAAAAGAGGATTTGCTTTTGAAACTTGATTTTTATTTATGAGAAGGTCCAACAAAAAATTAACTTTTCCCAGTTTTTAACACGCTTTTATTAACTTGGGTTGTAACTATCTATCAATCTGGCTATGTAACGGAATCTTTGAGCCTAATTTTAACCAACTTCCAGCTATTCGATTTCTTTGAAACTTTGCACACGTATTAAGGACCCATGACAATGCAATAATCTGCAAACAGTATCCCGTTATCTTTTTTGGATCGCCAGGAAAAAAAATTCCATTATATTATAAAAACAACACCTAGGATGCCATCTGTTGGCAACATTTCAAACTTTGCTATTAAATGAAGAAGACATTTTTTAGTTTTTACACAATTTGGTTAGTTGCACCATTGGTGTTCAATAATAAGTTCTTTTACACAATTGGGTTAGTTGCACCATTGGTGTTCAATTTTTATGAACAATAACAGTTAATAAATGCCGTTAACACGCTTTTTTATTAACTTGGGTTGTAACTATCTGGCTATGTAACGGAATCTTTGAGCCTAATTTTAACCAACTTCCACCTATTCGATTTCTTTGAAACTTTGCACACGTATTAAGGAAACATGACAATGCAATAATCTGCAAACAGTATCCCGTTATCTTTTTTGGATCGCCAGGAAAAAAATTCCATTATATTATAAAAACAACACCTAGGTTGCCATCTGTTGGCAACATTTCAAACTTTGCTATTAAATGAAGAAGACATTTTTAGTGGGTTGCAATATATTGGCAACGGTCCAAACATTGCCTGGATTGCCATCTGTTGGAAAAATTTCAAACTTTGCTACTTAATGAAGAAGAAATTTTTTAGTGAGTTGCAATCTGTTGGAAAAATTTTAAAATTTGCCACTCTTTTTCGCCATTTTGTCAAGAGTAGCAGAAACTAAAAAATGAAAAATAATTAATAGTTTAAAAAAACTAAAAAACACGCTTTTATATGCAACCGAACTAAAAATTAGAAAATAATTTTTCATTAAAAAAATATTGTCATTTCATAGTAAAAAGCGTGGGGTGATAACTATATTAAATGTTATAATTATTATATTTGCAAATATCTATGATGGAAAAGTTATGAAAAAATAGTAAAATGCATCTGAATAGTATTCAGAATACATTGAGCCGATATTTGAATAGTATTCGAATAGATTTGTATGGTTGGTATTCGGTATTCGGCTGAATACTTTTTGGTCAGAATTCGGGATTATGTATTCGAATACTTTGTCAGTATTCGATGAATAGATTTTTTTAAGCATCGAATACCAAAATGTAAATAGCAGTATTCGAGTACCGAATTTGTAAATATTGATGTTAAACATTAGATGGGGACTTTTTTGGTCTTTAAAAATTTATAGTATTCGAGTACCGAAGGTATTCAGATTTTTTCTTCTTCACTATTCGAATACCGAATCCGGAAATTCATAAATGCTGAGTATTCCAATACTTTTTTTTACAAATATTTAAATATTTGTATTTGAATACCGATTATCAGTATTCGACCCAACTCTGCCAATACCCAATTGAATTGTACTTTTTAATATTTGATAGTAAATGTACAGTTTGTGGCATTTTGTAGTAGTCCGGAAAAGTTAGTCTTTCGGAACTAAAATGCGTGCGGAAAAGTAAACTTTTTCGCACGCGAGTTTATTACTCCACTTTACAAAATATTTATGGATAAACGATAAAAATATTTACTACCGAAACACCTACTTTTATTACGTAAAATTTTAAAATATTTTTAAATACGAAAAACTTTTTATTACTAAATTTAATTAATCGCACCAAATTATTTTATTAACTCTGTTAGTAAATGATGTCTGATTTTTAATAATTTTCTGGGGTATATCCGTAACGCTAAAAAACTAGTATGGGTGTCATTTTCTCTTTTTGGCTTAAACTTTAAATTTTAGAATTGTTAAGAAATTTCTTCTCGCCTAAGAGATACAAAGAAAAATAAGAACAGTAGAAGTAACATACATTTTATTAGGTAAAGGAGATTCAAAAAATGTTTGATACAAAAATATTTTTATATTGATAGGGTTGAATAATCAGCCGTTTTATATTAGGATGTATACGGGGTCAGACGAGAAAGTTATTAAATTATCCTTATATCTTTTTAAGAAATATAATACATTATGAATACCATTGCATTTTTATGCGATTTATTTAAACTTTATTAATTTAAACAACAGCAGGCTATAAAACAAAAAGCTGATATCTCAGAAACAAAATTGTGTCGACATTCAAACAGACATTCTAACCAGAACTAACCAAAATAAAAGTATGTTGACATTCCGTTTGTCAACAAAATTTACCGTCAAATTAATTTGTACATATTAATTTGTTAAAATAAGTTAATAAAATCAAAATTTACTATGACTAGTAGTTTACTAAAAACGAAAAAAAAAAAGAAAAAAGAAATGGTGTATTATTTATGCAGCGTGTCTACTTAAGTTTAAATATAAACTTATAAGATTTTAATTATATTATATATAAATTTATTGGATATAAATTTTTTTTGCAGTGGTTTACGAGATATGTCAAAAAATATGAATTTTACTTAAGAATAAAGTACCTTTAATATTCATAATATTGTCATTTTTATTAAAGAAAAGATATTCATGATTATAAATAACATTAAATTATGCAAACTTGCATATTTTCAAGGAGATTTTTTTTGCGATATAACTTTAAAATAAAGGGCAATAAAAAAATATATGTAGGTACGCCACTGAATACCCAACCTAAAATCCGTAAAACACTCCTGTTAATTTTTTTCCTATCACTAATATCAAGTTCTTCGACAAATTGACAAAATATTAAAAAACACGCTGTATCTTCAAAACAAATCAAGTTAACCATGATTCACTTTCACCACTAAATTTATTTGTTTAAAAAATCAAAACCGAGATTGTGCATTTGTTCTATATCTATTAGTTTTCACTATACCCTGCAAGGTCAACAAAATGGCACACCCCATACAGGGTGTCCCAACTCTATTTATATACGAAATAACCTCTCCACATAACATTTTTTGCCGGCCATGTACATTTAATTTACTGGCATTGCTAACACTCTTTAATGACGCATTTTTCCATCATAACTTATTAATGACGGATCCCATCACATTTTCTGCAACACGTGGCCCAATAACGGCCAATTGCCCACTTTCGTGTCTTTTTGATACCTTTTTGCCAATGCCTTGCCATTAAAGAGTGTTAGCAATGCCAGTAAATTAAATGTACATGGCCGGCAAAAATGTTTGCTGGATATCGTCAAGTAGATTTTTTAAAAGGATTACCTTGTATATTTTAACAAATTGACTATATTAAATTCAACATCAAAAATGTAAAAAATGTAAAACACACTATGCATTAATAATTGCTGCTTTTTGAGATATAAACAGTATCCTGTTATACTAATTAATGGTTGGTTTACATCTGACATTTATTGCATGATATTTATGTCAGACAGAAATTCTGGTTAATGTAAACAATAAAAAAATTCTATCGGACATACATTTTTGACCACAACCACTTAACGAAAACTAAAAATAGAATGGAATAGAATAAATTTTTGACCGTATACATTAGCCAGAATTTTTGTTTCATATAAATTATCAAGCAATAAATGTTGGCTGTAAGCCTACCGTAACAATTAAAAGTGAAAAAATAAATAAAATATTTTGGTTTAAATTATGTTTAAATAATTTTTACACTGTCAAACTGACAAATAATAAAAACTTATGTAATTAATAACCTTTCACTTGTAAGAACCACTAATAAGTAAGTCAACTGTTTCGTTTATTTAGGATACATATTTACTTACTTAACCTAAAAACAGGTCATAATTGACGTATTGCTTTTTTTAGTGCAATTAAGTAAATATGTGTCAAAAATAAACTATATTGCTGACATAACTATAAGTGGTTCTTATAATGGAAAGTAATTTTTACGTGCTAATATGTCATTCTAACAGTAACAAAATTATTTAAAAGTATTTTGAACAAAAATTTTCATTCTTTACTTTTATTCATTAGTGAGTATATCAGCATACGGACATACATCTCAAAAACCAGCAATAATTGACTTATAGTGTGTTAAACATTTTTGATGTTGTTTTGAAAACAAAATCAAAATTTGTTAAAATATACAGGGTGTTCCATTAAAAAAACTCACTTGACAATAAAAATATGTTTTTGAAACACCTTGGATAATAACTTGTACCGTCATAGTACCAGTATTCAAATAAACATTTTTTATTTAGAGTTTATTTTTGCATCTTGTACAGGGGCGAAATTATTTCGTGTATAAAATAGAGTTGGGACACCCTGTACGAAGTCTACCGTTTTGTGTATTTTGGCTTGAAAACAAGTAAATAAATTCAGGGTTTGTTGTTTAATCTACCACTAATGTCTCTAAAATAGATTTGACTGGAAAGACATCAAAACAATATCAGGTTTGCTGTCTAATCAACTGTTAATCTCTTTTAAATAGGGTTTATTTAAAATACTTAATAGAATGGCTATTGTATATCAAATAATAAAGTAGAATATATTTTAAATATTAGATTTTGACAAAATAAATCTAATAGCCCGGAATGACGACTTTTTTCTATAAAAATATTATATTTTAACAGTAAAAGGGCTCTTAACACATAAGAATTTTAGTCAAAGTGTTGTCGAATAGTATATATTGAAATAAAGTTTAAAATATATATTTGTGTTGGATACTTATATTAAATTTGTGCAAATATTATCTAATATATTCTAAAAAGTAAAAAAGTTTATAAACAGAACTAAGGTTTTTGCAGTCTTTAAGGGGGTATTCTAACCCAACCAATTGATATTTTAACTTAATTATTATTATATAATTATTTATTAATAAATATTAATAAAGTTATGCTTGCTTAAAATAAAGGGAGAAAAAATAAAAAAAAAATCCATAAAATGGCGACTACTCAAAAATTAAAGTCAAGTTTTTCACAATTTTGTAAGCTTTCTCGATTTTTTAAAAATTATAACAAAATAAAAAATTTTAGTTTTTCTTGGTTTATGCGTTGGAAAGATATTTAAAGATTTTTCATTTCAAATTTTAAGTAAATTGGTTTGATAAAACTTGAGATATCGTGGCGACCGTATCGAAAAAAGTAGTTTTGAGAAAAAATGCGTCTAAAGTTTTACGTTAAGTTTCAGGCAGCTTAATTGATAGAATAGTATATATACCATGCGTTCTCTTAATCAGCCGTTCCAGTTTAATACATAATTAAGTATACTAGAAGTATTATGGAAAAATGAGAGAGAGTTATTCATGGGGTTAGCCCGCCCTCCAATCGCCTTTTGTTACAGTCGTACGTCTAACCCGGTCTAGTTGTCACGTCACTAAAATGGCTGCAACTTTAAAAATAATTTGAATTTTGAAAAATCATTTTTGGAAGATATTCTTAAATATCTAAACCATTAAATTATAAAATAAAAAAATGTATTTTTTTTTATTTGTGAGGTTTTTAAGGAACAGTTTAATAAAGCAATAATATTTGACAAAAAATGGATTTGTTTCTTAGGAGCGTTCGTAATTAATTATTTTATTATTATTATCATAAATTGTGGATAAATGTATGTCAATAACAATTTTTATATAAGTAATACGGATTTATTATTGATGAAATATAATTTCTAATAAGACAAATCAAAAATAAACAAAAAAATTCAAATCAAAATGTCTTAAATAATTATATATAAAAATATTAATATTTTGACTACAAATAACATATTTTGTTTTGAAATGTTGGCAACACAGCAAAGTGAGCTTACAGGTAGAAGGCGGTCAAGACAATCAACCGGTCTGAAGAAAAGGCAGTGCACCTTAAGATATTATCCGTGAGCCCGATCGTTTTAAAGTAACCGTCGTATGTGTTTTTTGTGTTTTTGTATGTTTTATAACTTTAAAGTGTACAATAATGTGATTAAATTATGGATAAAGCAGCCTTGGATACCTAACTCATAGGAATGGCTACTTTAGGACTTAGCAAAGTCTTTATTTTGGACAAATACTTCACCGAGCTGCAGAAGTTTTGGGAGACCGAGAAGAAGCTGCAAGGTATAGATCTGGAATGTACGGTGTAACAGTGGTGTAGAGTATTTAATCATAAGAGTTTGGGTAGCCACTGGCTTTATATTACGTTGTGATATTATAGGAATATGGATGATGAGGATTATTTATTATAGTTGGATTTAAAAAGTTAACTAGATTATGCATAAAAGTATAAGTAAAATATATTAGGAGATGTTTACGTCTTAAAACGCACAATGTTATTAGTTTGTTTTATTACCTACGTTTTAGTTTTTTTTTGTCAAATTTATTTAAATATGTAATTTTATTATATCCTTAATGATTCTAACAAGGAAACTATCTCAGGTGTCCCTCGCCGATTTTGATGAAACTACAATATGTTGTAGTACATCAAAAAATATGAGACAGGTTTTTTTAAATTGGCCATTAAACACTCTTAAGGGGTTAAATGCACCCCTGAAATCCACCCTTAAAACAATTTTTTTCAAATATCTTGAAAACATGTATAGAGGCTAATAGAGATTTCGATAAATAAAATTAGGGTTATGATTTCTAAGATGTTTGACGACAGCAATTTTAAGGGGATATTTCAGTAGTGCATTTTACCCTTTAAAACTGTTTAATGACAAATAAAAAAATATCCCCGATGTCCTTGGGACATCTGCTATAGTTTCCTTGTTAGTTCTCATAGAGTAAGCTTTTAATGCTAAAACTAATAAATAACTATTTAATCAACTTCTTTAAAAAGGAAAATTTGTAGTCCATTACCAAGAATTTAAAAATATTCTTTTTTATTTCGTAAAAGTATTTAACATTTAAATAAAACAAAAAATGTTATACTGTTACTTGCTCTTCCCCTATTTTAAAGTGTGGTCGGAAATAAAGTTAAATAATTGAAAAATAAAAATATTTTGTCAAAAAAATAATAGGTTTACTTAGAAGAAAAAACCTAAACTAAATGTAGATTAAAAAAATACATTAAAACCAGGCCGATCTAATAAGATTTTATATCTTTTACTTCTAAACCTGTTCTTGAAGCACTTAAGTCTCATTCATTAAAGTAAATTGACCAGGTTTTACAATAATTCAAGTTAATTATTAAAATGAGTTTATTTCAACGATTAAAATAAACGTTTGCAACTGGTAAAAACAAAACAAACTACAAAACTTATATTAAGTTTACTGGTTGACTAAACATCATAACTTGTATCGACTAAATATGGTATATTTCTTATAGCTTTTAAGGAAGCCTTTTAACTAATTGTAAAATATACAGGGTGCTCCTTTTAAGAAAACCCAACTTTGTGTTATAACTTTAAATAAAAGTCAATGGAAAGAATATAGGTACGCCACTGAATTGTACGTAAAAATTCCTAAAACTTTTCTATTTACATATTTTTTTATTTCTAATATTAAGGGAGTTACAAGTACCTAGCCAAATTGACAAAATTTAAAAAACACTCTGTATCTTCAAAAGGAACCAATTTGTCTATGATTTACTTTTATCACTGAATTTGTTTTAAAAATCAAAATTAAGATCGTGCAATTCGATTTGTTTTATCTCCTTTAGTTTGCTCTATACCCTGCAAGCTCAACGCCACCCTGTACGGACCTTTTAAAGACTGCCATGGCCTTGATGAAGTGTGAAAAAATGCAACGAAAAATGTTTGTATGGAAAGAACGTTTAATCTGAAATATATTGAAAATGATTGCTTTTAGCAATACTTACCACATAGTATACCTTTTTGTGCAAAAATATGCGAGACAAAGAGGGAGTTTGTTGACACGGGACTTAAATACTTGAAGATTTTGGGGGAAGGAAAGACCTCCGCGGGCGGCAGGTTCCACAATCTAGAAACTCTAGGGATAAAATAACGAACAATGTGGGAAGTTCGGGGCCTGTCCAGTTGGACCGTATAGGGATGCATACGCGCGGAACCACGAGTTTCTCTGTTGGGAACCGTTAGTGAAGGAACAATACTGGACAATTCTTCAGAGCAGAAGCCATGGAAGTACCTATAAAAAAGCGATAAATCCCCCACAGCCCGACGATGGGCAAGAGAGGAAAGCCTTTCTGTAAGTGAGGAGTCATTAATGAGACGAATAGCTCTTCTTTGAATAGAATCAAGAATGTTTAGGGTTGTGGGGGACGCCATGCCCCAGCTATGAGAACAATATTCCAAGGGAGGTCGGATTTGGGACACATATGTATACAGTGTATAAATTTTTGCAACCAACGCATAAAGTCGAATATTTTCTACCGTAGACAGAATGTAGGTGGGGAGTCATGGTTAGTTCTGGTTAAATAAAACTTTTTTTTAAATTTCTTAATTAAACTTGAGACTAATAAACACTTTATAAATCCACTTAGGAATTGTTTTAATTTTTTCTTTCGTTCATTCATAAATAGGATCAGACCGTGCAGGTATAAAAATTTAACACGGTCGGACCGTGCAGAAATACCTGCCCTTTCCTTATGACTGATCGATTAAAAAACAAACATGGTCACCATGAAGTTAATTTAAAGAATTATCTTTTATATTTATAATATCGCCTGCATCCTTTTGGTCGAAAAAACATATAAGATAACTCAAATCCCCTTACCTTTGGTTAGAATTACATGTGTTTTTAAGTACCTGCTCTAAACTTGGTCGAAAATACACGCCTATTTATAACAAATGCTATTGGCCTCAAACACTTTGGTAAAAAAATATTTTGGAGTTTGTGAAAAAGTTAATTTTCCATTTTTTCCAGCCCATCCCTCCCCCCTCCCTCCCACCCCTAAATATAAGTTTTGGAAGCGAATCCTTCATATGCATTTTTTTGTGGGTTTAATTAAATTTTATCAATAATGCCTAATTTTGCAGAAATATCTGCCTTATTTTAATAATTAAAGGCATTTTAAAATCTTACATAAAAGAAATGAAAAATAAAAAAATTTCAAATGGCTATGGCTGTCTAAAAAAATATAGATAATTTTGCAAAAAATTTAGATTTGTTAATGAAATTTGATTAAATTTACAAAAAATATAAATAACTTTTTTACGAGTGCTTTGATCATCCCTAAAACAACTTCGGACACTTTATAGTACAAGAGGTTGCAACGTTTTCGAAAAATAATTTGAGGTCAGCTGATTTTTTGATATGATTTTCTTCATCCTCTTCTGAATAGAGTCTGGCTGGCGGTAGTGGTTGCGTTTATTAGTTCGCATCCTACCTGTACAGGTAATAATCAAATTCCTGATGCTAAAATATGACAATCACCCAGCTTATTGTCTAAGATCCGGCTGCTATACGGGTTAGCTGTTGCTGTTAAAGAAGAAAGAAAGGTTAAATTTTTGTGATATACTGGTAAACAAAATATTGGCTGTATGGTGTCAAATTATTGACAAAAAATCATATTTAGCTATTTAGTGAGCCTCCCTTGATCCCTTTAAAAAAAACTGACTTAAGAGTATAAAAACAATGTTGCCATCTTTAGACGACTCTGTAGTCTATAAAAAAAAATAAGATCCATTTTTACGTGACTAATTGCTTTAAAATACGTCGTTCTATCGCATTTATGGCACTAGGTTCAAAATTAAAATTAAAAAAAAAAGAGGAAAGTTAGGGTCGTTTTCCGATAGACCAAAAGTGATAGAAAACAACTAAGTAGTACGTAAAACAATGCATTTTTATCTGGCATAACTACGTACAAAATTTTATTTAAATATCTTAAAAATAAAAAAGTTATAGGGGTAAGGCACCGGATAGCGACACCCAGGTCCCACTCTGAGACTTAGGTAAGTTGGGTTAAATCGTCATATTTTAGGCTCAAAAATTTGTGGTAGCATTTTTTCCGCATCTTTTAGAGACATTAAATTTTTAATAACATTTTATTTTATCTAACTATTAAAATTTTAAGACATAAAACGTAATCCTTTATTTACATCTCAAGTGTTCTATAATGAATAAGAAGATTAAAGGCAAATATGTATTATTAAAACTATGTATAAAGAGAATAAACCGTTATAAGACCTAGCCGAGGTCGAAGAATAAAACACCTGTGGCAACTTGGGCCAGATTACTCGTAAAATGTTTAAATTTTCCTCTTGTAAATCTTACCAATAAGTTTATGAATAACTAACACTAACAACTAAAAAAAGTCTTGTTTATTTATCTATGAGTAATTTTGTAGTTTTTTTTGTTACCTATTGTTTTTAATAACTCATCTTTTATAAGAAAGCAAATCAATTAACTTTTTTATCTTTTAAACAGCCCACGAACGCAATATTAAAAAGCTTCCGTAGGTTGGGTTTGTGAATGATATTTTTTCATGGTTTAGATAAATAGTGCCTGGGCCAGTAATAAAATGGACTTCATGTATTTGAGCCTTATGGTTTCGTTACAGTAACCCTTACCATTTTTGGCAAAATATTGTCAAAACAAGTGGTAAACTTGTCCGACAAAAAATGACGCGTTCGCCCAGTCCGACACCCGAAACATTTGACATTGACAGGCTGGCGTCCTATATGGCGGTATGAATATTCGTGGTAGGCTCGTCAAAAGAAACCCTCCTAAAAAGATTTCAAAAGGATTCTTATCATGAGGTCATGAGGTCCATTTCGTTACTGGCACAGGCACTATATTAAAATATGCATAATATACAATCTGCCTACCAAAATCAAAGCAAAAACATATACGGTGAGGTCGCGTGGGTTGGAACAAATAAGTTCGTTTTTAAGAAACACGCTAAAACACATCGGTCTTTATTTTTTGCCGAGTTTTTTCTACAATGAAATGCATCTATTCAGTGCCGAAAAACAGCAGTCACTGCAAATTCAGTTTTTATCAATACCTACTTTTTATTAAATCTTTATCCTGCATGAAATTCCAATTATATTTGGCCCCCTATATAAATTTACCATAAAATAAAGGTCGATGTGTTCGAGTGTTTTTTTAAAAGCCTTACTGCCAAACTTTAGTTCATTTGTGTAAACTGACGTGCGTTCATAAATAAAAAAATAGTTGTACATTTTTCTTTATTATTTAACTTTATATATGAGGAATATAATGAAACATAGCTAAATGTCGATCCAGAATCTTTAACTATAGCTATCTCCATTATGAAAAAGAGGTTGGTGGTCATGGCTTATTGTTGGGCCAACCTGTATAGTAGATTGATTTAAAAAAAACGTTTTTTTTCTTTCTTAATTAAATCATTACTATTGTTAAAAATAATTTAATAAAAAACTGTTAAACCTCAGACCTTAATAATAATATTAGAGTTTTATAAATCTTTAATGGTTTATCAAACCAAATCATTCTTTTGTATAAAGTGGAATGCTCTACAAAACAACCGTCTTATAATTTTTCGATATACCGACCCGTTTCAAAGTTATACAACTTTAAAATTAAAATTATAATACTTTTCTTTTTTTTCCTATTTTTTGACAAAACTAAGTTTATAAAAGAAAATTGTGAAATTTTTCTTTTTTTTTTAAATTCTAAATTTCCGATTTTTTCTTTAAATATTAGGTAATTTTTTTTAACTAAAAATTAGTTTTTTCTTCGTGTACTGGGTGTTGCGTCGCCGCGCGTAACATAGGAAATCAATGTAAATTTTAAGGGGGTTAATTATTGGCTCCGTTGTACATTTACAGAAAAAATATAAGATAGCTTTTCGAAGAGACCAATTTGAATAATCCTGGTGCCAAGTTTTAAAAAATTTTAATAAGCAAATCCCAAATTATTTAATTAGATGTATTTACATAATTACAAAACTTTCGGTTTAGGTAAAATCAAACAGGGACCTGTAAAATGAATGTTGTCACTGATATGAGGAAAAGTGTCAGTAAATCAGTGACAGCCAGTATTTGAAAGAAAATTATGTTTTTTTGCTGGAGGCTGCTGTGTGTTTGGTTTTACCCAAACCGAAACATGGGTTATGTTTCCATTAAATTTAATTAAATAATTCAATATTCGCTTATTAAATTTCTTTAAAACTTGGCACGAGGGTTTATCAGATTGGTCTCTTTAAAAAGATATTTTACATTTTTTTTTGTGGAATGTACAGGGGAACCAATAATTAAACTCCTTATTATTTACATAGCCGGCGCCGTATTACCCGTTATGTTAATGATACTTCATAATATTTAAATAGGAGAGGAGCATTGAGCATTTTTTATTTACAAAAAAATAGAGAATGGCACTGTATAAGTCAATATGTTTAGCGTTAGCCTTGTTTCTTAGTCTTTTTAATATGTGTTTTCTGATAATGAGTTTTGATTGTAATAAACACTTAGGCATAAAAAAACTGGGCAAACAAGATATTGTTTAAAATTAATCTTAAATTACTTCGAGGTTTTTTGTCCAATTTTGATTATCCTTTGGCCCAGTTGTAGCTTTTTTCATTAAGATTATTATTTAATAGCGATATTGCAAAAGGTTTCATTGGATTTAATGTTATAAATACAGGAAAGAAACAATGATAAGTTATGACCTTTATTTTTAAATACCCTGAGGAGTAATTTAGATTTACAATTTTTTACCGGTGTATTCGATTTTAAAGTCATACCTTTTCTTACCATATATTTTTATTCATATCAATATCTTTATTCTAAAAGGAGACATATTTTTAAAGAAGGCGATAAAATTTATGTTGTCAAGTCATAAATTTTACAACACCCTTAAAATTTTTATTTTAGTGGTACAAATAAATTAACGTATCGTTAGTTTCATAGTCCCCACACCAGAAATCGGATTTGTGTTATGTTTTAAGATATACAGTTTAGAATACAAAGTATGGTTTTTAAAAATGAAAGACGCTATATATTTTATCAGCAGTAACAAGACCTTTTAAAGACGTTTTAAAGAAATAAAATTTAATTTATTTTTCCCTATTAAACTGCTGCTCAATTCAACTGCAACTGAAAATTTTTTTGGTAAATTTCAAATCATTATTACTTTTAAATAAATAGCAAAAATGCGGCTTTTACCGTTTTATAGGATAACTTTTTGGAAAAAATGGCCATTTCACTTTGTGTAAATTTTCTCTTGTTTTTATTCTAGTAATAGAAAAGTCCGTTTTTTACAAAAACTTTGTCAAGAGCGACATTCTACAAAAAAATAGTTTTTAATTTTTAATTATATAGTGTTATTCAGTAGACCATTTTGAAAAAACAAGTTTGTCAGATTTTTGATATCTGCTCCATTTTTCATGTTATAATTTTTTTCAAAAAATTGTTTTTTTTCATATTGTACTTTCTGTATTTAACAGTTTATCACAGCAATTAATTTTTTCGGATAATTTTACCCTTTTAAAACCCTTTTAAAACAGTATTAAAATTTTATTTCTAAAAAATTATTAACGCGTCAGTAGCGTCGCAAATGTAACTAAATTGTATTTTGGTAAAACTTCAATTCCCAAAGTTTCTGTGAGCACCACATATTCTGTTTTTACGATTTTAATTGTTTCTCTAAAATTTTTAAAAACTACGGACATTTATCTCGGGACGGTTTTTTACTTTTTTAAAAAGTGCCACATCAGTGGCGTTGATATAAATTTTCTTCTGAATGCTCTTTTTACTTACCAGAGGATTATTGCATGGAAGTAATAATTTGTAATTCCGATTATTTTAGGGCATTTATCAATTAGCTTCAAATAAACTTAAAAAAATATATATCTTTTTTATAATAACGGTGATACCACTCTACAAATTTTAATAAAATTTGGTACATAGCCACTACACACTGGGGGCATTTTTTAAAGTAAAATATTTTTATCTTTTTTCAGTGGCGTTCGAGCGGGATTTAAATTAAATATTTTTTAAAGAAAATCATAGTACGACACTGCTTTTTTAAAACAAAAATTATTCTTATATATTTTTTTACTTTTAGACAAATTTGATATTATGTTATTCTTTTGCCCGACGAATAGTTTTTACTTAATAAAATATGAAGCATTTCTCGGCATGTTGGAGAGGCACACGAAGAGCGTCATTATGCCGATGGATGTAGCTATTGGCAGCATGCACTGAAAAAGCTAACAATAAGTGCATAAGGGTTTCGGGTTGCTGTCGACAGGCTCGACATGTGGTGTCAAGAACGTTGAAAAATTGGCTTCGGTAGACCAATGTGTTCTTGGCATGCTATTATTATTATTATTAATAATATTATTATTAATATGATTATTTTATTGGTTACACAATTTGATAATGGTGATAAAGCTAAAAGTCGTCGGTGCTTTGATAATATAAAGAAAACTTCTTTAAAGAGGTAGGTAAGTTTTCCATTTTAGAGTTGCATTAAACTGGTCTTAAAATTTTTGTGAATTTCTCCATTAACATCGATCACAAGTGGACTGTTGCTTAACACTATTATTAGTATTTACGTTAATAATAATATTATTATTTTTTGTAATATAAAGCGTGTCTTCTGAAAATCTTAACAAACTTTTTAATTATTAAATTTACGAAAAAAAATGCCTCCTCATACAAAAAGTCCTACTTTACTACTTACTACTTATTATTTAAGCAAATGAAAATATAAACGTAGCATACCAAATTCGTCGGTCAAAAAAATAACATAATATTAAATTTGCTTAAAAGTAAATGGAAATTGTAAGAATAATTTTTGTTTCAAAAAATATTCTTATATTTTTTAAGTTTCACACCCTGTATCTCAAAAGTTAGGACAGTCAGAACCGAGTAAGTTTTTTGAACTTTCTTCGTGAAATCGTCTAAGGATTCACACCCTGCTTTTCATTAAAAAATAAATACAAATGTGGAAGCTTAAATTTTTGAAACACCCCGTATATTTTTTTTCTAAAATTACTAAGATTTAAAAAAATGTCAACGTTTGCTCTAAGCTAATCGATAAATGCCCTAAAATAACCCGAATTACAAATTATTACTTCGATGCAATAATCCTCTGGTAGGTAAAAAAGAGCATTCAGAAGAAAAATTATATCTACGCCACTGATGACTTTTTTAAAAAAGTAAAAACCGTCCCGAGATAAACGTCCGTGGTTTCTAAAAATTGTAGAAAAACAATTAAAGTCTTAAATACAGAATATGTGGTGCTCACAGAAACTTTGGAAATTGTAATTTTACCAAATACATTTTAGTTTCATTTGCGACGCTACTGACGCGTTAATAATTTTTTAGAAATAAAATTCTAATACAGTTTTAAAAGGGTACTTATGTACATTTTAAGTTATCTAAAAAAATTAATCGCTGTGATGAACTGTTAAATAGAGGGAGTACAATATGAAAAAAAAAATCAATTTTTTGAAAAAAATTATAACATGAAAAATGGAGCAGATATCAAAAATCTGACAAACTTGTTTTTTCAAAATGGTCTACTGAATAACACTATATAATTAAAAATTAAAAACTACTTTTTTGTAAAATGTCGCTCTTGACAAAGTTTTTGTAAAAAAACCGACTTTTCTATTACACCCTGTAGAATAAAAACAAGAGAAAATTTAAACAAAATGAAATGGCCATTTTTTCCAAAAAAGCTATCCTATAAAACGGTAAAAGCCGCATTTTGCTATTGCATTTTATTTAAGAGTAATAACGATTTTAAATTTGCCAAACAAATTACCAGTTGCAGTTGAATTGAGCAGCAGTTTAGTTTCAAAAATATCGCCATTCAAATCTAAGATTTTTCCCCCACATTCGCAATATAGCGTATATCAAGGCCATCATAATTCAGTGCATCATTTTTAACATCTTTTGACGTCATAATTAAGATGTTTAAGGTATGATTCCGAACTTCGCGGTAGGCTACTAACCGCCGACGCAAGCGCCAGAGTCAATCATATATTGCTTTCGTCTTTGGGAGTAACGAGTAGCTTTGCTGGTAATATGAATGGCTCTGGCGTTTGCGTCGGCGGTTTGCTGTCTGCCGCAATGCTCGGAACCGTACCTTAACACTCCACTACTTATAGTTTGATAGAACATGTTAAAAACACAGAAAATATTAGAAAACGTTACGATGCAAAAATATAATGGATATTTTTATGTTTTTATTTTTTTATATAAATTACTTGTTACAATGGCTAAAGGACTTCGGTCAAGAGCCATTTGGGCAACCAATAAAAACTTTTAGTAGTAGTAGTGCTTGTTACTACTTCTTACCTAAAGAGCTAAAATTGCAATCATTATTGTTAAAAATGTATTCCAGCTTAAAAGCATTTATTGCTTGTCTTTATACATCCATTCTTAGAGGAGAAGGTGGTAATGTGGTCCCCGCAGGTATTACGGCCTTAAATATTTCTTACTTAAAATCACGAAATTTAATGATTTTTTTTTGCTTTGTTTTAAACTAATAACAAAAAAATCTTAGATAAAGCATCACATCCGCTTGCTTTAAAAACCAGTTTAAATCTGCAGTCGCCAAAACTTTTTTTATGTTTTAATTAATTTAATAATTTAGTAAATATCAATTCAAATCTGCAAAGAGCTGGACATTGAGTTTAATTTACGGTTTCCTACAGGATTTTTAGGGTTCGTACTTAGAATACTTGATGTTTTATAGTATTTATTGTGGTTGGTTTAAAGATTTCACCAAATTGGTAATTTGGCCTCCTTATGTAAATTTCCGCTTATTACTGGTATGTACCTGATACCTACCTACACATGTGATACCAATTTTTCCAGAAGAGTGGATTTAGTGTCAGAGTGTCAACTTATGCGCTCATACCGACTGTGCAGGTCCTGAAGGCCAATATTGCGATTTTTGTCTTTAGCTTCAATACATTTAATTTGTCCCTAAAGGAGCCATATAACCCACACTTTATCCTAAAATGGTAAATTAGCATATTTTTAAAATACATACATTTTTAAATTATCCTTCTATTTTTTTATATTTCATGGTAAATTATATACAGTGCGGGCGAAAATAGTCCCCCTGCTTAATTTTTTAAGCTATATAATATTTTAAAATTTGGGTATTACTTATGGCAAAATATAAACTTCTTTTTGACGTAAAAATAATAGTTACTACAAGAAAGATGACGGCTGGGCGCCTTCTTGGAAAAAATAAATTAAAAAGAAAGGGGGATATTATTGTAAATAATTTTAAAGCTCTTGGTGAGTACTTTATAATCCTAAAATATAAAGTAAATACGTTCACCTACTACAAAATGGCGGTACTTTAAACATCAACTGAATACCTGTTTTGGATGGTCATAATTCCGAAACTTTATTTTGTAACAGGTAAAGATATTGATTTTATACTCCAAAGTTAGAAAGTACTTGGCAGAAGCTTTAAAATGATATGCCCCAAGAGCCCCCGTTTTATTTAATTTTTTTCCCAAGATGTAGCCCATCCGCTATCTTGACTGTTGCAACTATCATTTTTACGTCAAAAAGTAGCTTATATCCTTATTAGTCATACCCAAATTTATACGAAAAAAATTAAGGGTACAGAAGTTAGCAGGACTATTTACGTCCATACTGTATAGGTAAATGAATAGAAAAACCGGACGTTATTTATATTTTTATTTCTTTTGGTTTTTACATTAGACTTCAAAAACAAAATGGGGTGCCACATTACTTCCTTCTCCTGTATCAATTAATTAATCTTATAGGTATTACATTTTATAACTTCACAGTTTATCATAACACCCAATAAATAATTTGATAGTAAAAGCTAAAGAATTTACTTTTAACACCATTTCTCTGTAAAACTCTAAATCTACCTGCTATATTATCACTTCAGGTGCTATTATATTTTTCAAGGTAGTTCGGACCCTCTTTCTTATGTTCCATTATAAGTTAAGTGGTTATAGTATATTTAAAAATATGCCATTCTGATTTTTAAAATTCAATAAGTATTTTATAAGTCATTGTACAGGGTGGCGTCTTTTCGTTGACCTTGCAGGGTATAGCAAAAACTCGAGCGAAAACTAAAAGAGATAGAACAAATCTGATTGCGCAATCTAGATTTCGAGTTTTAAAACAAAATTAATAGTGAAAAGAAATCATGGCTAACTTAATTTGTTTTGGAGATACAGAGTGTTTTTTAAATTTTGTCAATATGGCCAGGCACTTATTGTTTTTTTTAAAGATATTTGCTGCGCACTCAGCCAGCGCTAGCCACTGTACGCAGATCCCATTTATAGGTGGATGTCCTTTAGAGTGTCGGTACTTTAGCCAGGTCGATGCTACGTGCCAACTGTAACATTCGTCCTAGGTCCAGTCCCGCAAGGTTTAGTGATTCGGATTCAATTTTGTAGGTTCCAAATATGTCCTCCGTGGACCCTCTAGACCCTTACATTCTATAATCACGTGAAAAGGGGTTTTATCCCCATTTCCGCACCACCTGCAGATGTAATCTGCTACCAGACCCAATCTGGCTAGGTATACCAGTGTCCAGATACCAGGCCTGTCATAGTCCTCAGCTGAGTTCTACTCATTTTAAAATTTCGTTGTTTTTAACCTTTCTTGGCTTTATAATAATAATCTCTTTTTAATATCTAATTCCATTTTAAATAAATAATTTTAAAAATCCATCCTTAACCATAAAAAACACGTTTAAAGCACAAAAACCAAAAGAGGGGTTGGTGCATGAGGGGCAAGGGGAAAGAAAAACGGAGTAGCTCAAGTGCATAACACTTTCCGTCACTGGAACGCCATAAAGTAGAACGAAATGCTCCTGAGCTACTCGGGAGCGCTCTATTTGCGTCACTGGAAAGCCACTCTGGTAGCACTTATTGTTACTCGCTTGATATTAGAGATAAAACAAATTAAATAGAAAAGTTTTAGGGATTTTTACATAGAATTCAGTGGCGTACCTTTTTTTATTGACGTTTATTTTAAAGTTAACGGTATTAAACTGCAGAGAGGTTTTTTCATTATCAGATTACAGATTTCTGAGAACCATCACTATCCAATATTAGGCAATTATTCCCTAATATGGCACTTTGCTCAACGCTATATTGCGAATATAATGGAGAAACTTCCCATATAACATTTTTTGCCGGCAATGTACATTTAATTTACTGGCATTGCCAACACTTCTTAATGGCAAAAAGGTTTAAAAAAGGCACAAAAGTGGGCAATTTGCCGTTACTGGGCCACGTGTTGCAGATAATGTGATGGCATCCGTCATTAATAAGTTATAATGAAAAAATGCGTTTAGGATGATGGCATCCATCATTAATAAGTTATTGGCAAAAAGATAACAAAAAGACACAGAAGTGGGCAATTGGTTGTTATTGGGCTACGTGTTGCAGATACTGTGATGGCATCCATCATTAATAGGTTATGATAAAAAAATGCGTTTAGGATAATGGCATTTATCATTAAATAAGTATTGCAAGTTTTATAAGTTGAATGTCCCAAAAATTAAATAACATATTTAGAACTTTGTAATCGAAAAAAATAAAAAAAGGCAAGAAAACTTAATCATTAAAAAAATTACATAATATAAATTTTTATACAGTAACAATATACCATAAAAAATTAAAGGTGTGTAACAAAATTTAAAAAAAAGATAGTAAATCAAAAGGAAACACTTTAAAATAGTTAGTATTCAAGGGATACTTACACTCAATTTTTATGTCCAAAATAGGGAGAAATATTTTAAAGGAGTTAAATGTCAAAACAAACTAATAAATATATATAATATTTTTTATTAATACGTCTTTAAAACTTTTAATAAGGCAACTCCCTAATTTCATATAATTTGTTTAAGTAACTACAAATTTAAAAGGTTTCAAACAAAATGTTTACAGCTCCTAACAGTCTACTTGAATAACTCGCCTTCTCGACTAGCTATCACCAATTAATCACACAACACACACTAATTAGGTAATGAATACACTTAATTATGTCTAATAAAAACTCTTTTCTTTAAAAAAAAAAAAACTAAAAAGCTAGAAAGCAATTGAACAAAGCGGTCAAACAATAGCAATTTTGCTTCATCTGTCAAAATCGCCAAATCTTGTATTTTAGCTAAGTGGGAAATTTGAATTTGTCCCCTTCGGCCGAAATTAACCTAGCTAATTTTACCATCATTTTATTTTTATTCTTTCAAAAATACGTAATGAACATTTTGTTTGACTTGATTTTTATGTGCATGATTTGTAAGAATAAAATGTTATGAAAAGGCCATTTCTTTTAAATTATGTAGAAAAAATCATAAAATAATGTTGTTTAGCTGCCATTATAAATAAAACAGATCAAAAAAATTGCTCCTATGTTAGTTAAATACCAATGTTATAATATGGTTTAAAAAGTATGAATATGCCTTAAAGCTTTGCCTTCAAAAATCCAATATTTATTTGCCTGCAACAAAAAGGCATGCTTTATTTAATCAGGATTGCCGCCATTTTTGTATGCTTGCCGGCAATTCGCCTGCATGTAAAATTTATTGGCAATTAAGTGTTTATATTACCACCAACTGCCAATGCTTTACCATCAATGCCAATATGAAAAATATATATTGCCGGCAAATAGTGTTTGCTGGGTTAAAATTTGAATAGCTATATTTCCAAAACCAATAAAGATAAATATATTTATTCTAGTATTTTGAAACTGTGATAAAGTTAGGTTTTTTTTTATTTTTACGTTTATGATTCATTCAAATGGCTGAAGTTAGTTATCATTATTTCTTGTTTCCACTTTTGTCGTGCGTTGTAATACAGATTTTATTACTTATAAAGCGTAAGTTTATTAGTCATAAACAAACCGTGGGAAACATTTAAACCTTTTACTATATACGCTAATTATTAAAATATTGCATACAAATGCAAAAAGAAATCCAGAATTTACGCATTAAGTACTGTGTAAGTGTATGAGTGTAATTAAATACTTACAATTTACTCGTTTTTGTTTTTTTAGTTTGCACCCAATATATACCCGGTGTATTTACTTAGTTAATATAGGTTTACCAAAATTGGTGTTTGTGAGCTATGCTTGTTATTTTATAATTTATTTTAAGAATTTGACGATATACCACAGTTTAAATTATTCCGTTTCTTTCTGAAACCAGTTTTACTTACTATAACTTTACTGCATATAACTAGCTGAATTGTTAATTTCGAAAACAACATTAATAAAAATATCTGGAACCGCGACCCTTAAAAGCTTTTAAACCAACTTAAGCTTTATTTAACAAACACGGTATCTTGGAGATTTTGGACATGTGAAATTGAACAGTGAACTTATGTCAGATTTTTCAGTCTTGTGCAATACGTATTTTTTCCTTTTTTTTTAAATAATGCCTATTTATTTTTTAATAAAACTCAGAAAATTTTAAAATTTCATCTTTACTGAAAGCTAATATATTACCCACTACATATTTAGTAGAAAGTGCTTTAGAGACTAAATATTTTTATAACCGTTAGAGCTGTGTTTACAACGGTGTTGTCATATCTTGGCAATTGGTAAAGGTGGAATTTTAAAAATTTGGAATCTTACCTAACTTAACATGCTCAGTTTATTGCAATCAAAATAAATGGGACATCTGTGTACAAAAGCAATTTTTACACAAGTAATGTACACTATTTTTCCTACGACCACAAATTAATCACCAAAAACAAAAGGTTTGTTTGCCTTTACAGGAAAAAATAAGAAAACAGTTAATAATCAGGCTAATATACAGGGTGTTCGGAAAGGGGAGATCAAAAATGATAGAAGTGATAGAGTGAGTCAAAACAATGTTAGTATTTCATATACAAAAATAGTTCTATCGCGCTTTGTTAGGGAGATATTGACGTTCAAAGTTGGTATATAAAAAAACTTATTTAAATTATAACTTTTAAACTGTTGAAGATAAGATATGCTCTGTATTGGTTAGGCGGATTTATTTATTTAATGGTCTTTTTATTGGGTACACGACAAAATCTATCCAGAAATGGTACCGCTTCAAAACTGGTCCGGGAGTATACAAGCTGACTCTGTTCAGCCCTATTGACCCCTATGAACTGGCCGGTCGCCTAAAACAAAATAAAGAAAAACCCCTAAAAAACCCAAAAAATGTCTAATTAAAAACGACGTTTCGGTGGCAAGTCTGCCACCGTTGTCAAGTTAAAATTAAGTTAAAAATAAAAAATTAACTCATTTTCAAAGTTGGCAAAACTAAAAGGCTTAAAATTTTAATATTTTTTAATTAAAATATTAGTATATATTAGGGTGCTTCATTTGAAACGAATATTTTTTTTCCGCTGATACACATGAAAATTCGGTTCTTCACATCGAAAAGAAAATTCCCTGAAAATTTGAGCCCTTAATTTTTTATTTTTTTTGTTTCCCATTTAAATAACATGGAAATAATTGTTTTTTTTCATAGTTCACTTCGGTTTTATGATTTTGCGTTGCGATCGGTCACAATCTGTAGTATATTAGAGACTTTTTAAAAGTGTCTACAAACATTTTTCTGTGGCTTGAACTGTCTCGTCAGCATCGTTCTCGAAAACCAAATTTTTACAAAAATTGTTACATTTTCTTTATTATCGGGGTAAGGGCTAAACTGACAGAAAAAAGTTAAATAAAAATTTGTAGGAGTTTTAATTTTCCACAAAAATGCCTCTTTCAATATTTTGCCAAAGTGCGCAGTTTACTAGATAAATTCGGGTGAATGTATTAAAAATTAAAAAATTATTTAAATTTTAAGTTCTGTTGTATTATATCTTAAGATTAACTAATAATCGAAGAAGTTAATAATTATTTTCGATAAAAAAAATACATATACATATATACAATTATTTTTCTAGAAAAAAAATTAATACGGCACTGTTAACCTTACAAAAGCTTTCATAATTTACCGCGGGAAAATTCCTTAGCTTATTTTAGAAAGAAAATTTTATATGAACATATGTCCTAAACATCTTAACTCTTGGGATACAAGGTGTTAAAATTTAAAAAAAACCAAGAAATTTCTGAAAACACCTATTTTAGTAAAATCTTTTATACTGGATATAAACTCTATTTAAATAAGTACTTATTATTTTTGTTACATAATTGCTAATTAAAAAATATAAAACCTAATTTCTAAAAGAAAAAGATTTCGAAATGCTTCTTTTATTGTCTAAAAATATACAATTAGGATAATTTTCTTTTTTTTCTTTTAAAATAAACAAGATACCGAAAAACTAAGACACATAAAAGCATTTGTTTTATTTGCTTAGCCTAAAGAAAGCACAAAAATTTTACAGACATGGACACAGTCAGTGGCTTACCGTTTTTTTGTTGGAAATATTCTTCAGTTGCCTCTTGAGACGCCACTGGACTTACTAAATGTAAATAAGATAGTAATAAATTACCCCTTAATGTCAATGTTGAAATTTTAACACTCTGTATCTTAAAAGTTAAGATAATTCATACCCTGTGCTTTTAGCCATCAATTAAATTACACCCTGTATATCTTGACGAAAGCTACTACCCTTAAAAGCCTTAACTTAAAACATAATTTTTTTAGAAAAAGTAGTGTTTGTACTCTGCTACTACAACCATGAAGAGTGTAGTTTTAAAACATTTCTTTGTTTTACTTATAAAAATAACTTCTTCGTAAACTTAAGTAACATGATATTTATTATAAGACATAGATGTGACTAACTTGTTTTTTTATTCTTTTACTAAAGTTACGGGAACAAGCATATTATTTAAAATTATTTATTTTGTGAGGTATTATTAGATACACATATGCCTATATCGTTTGTAGAGTTACCTGAAACTTTGATAATATGTTTTGCCTAAAGTAGGGTTTAAACATTAATATGCTTTCTATTCAACTGCCACTAATCTTACTCCAATTTAGGTAAATATATTTAAAAATTCGTTATTGTCAACCTTGTGTCAACCAGTCAAAAATAGTTCATTTTCTGTTATTTAGTTATATTATTAATATATATTAGGCATATGAAAATTTTTCAGACAGGGTCGTAAAGTTTGAAAAAGAATAGCGTTCTGTTTACCAATGTCAACTATGAATTAAAACTCTGTCAGCACCAACAGGTCACTTTAATTATTGATTGACAGTACTAACAGTGGTTGATTACTTTTAAACCATGTGCTAGGCCTAGACAATTTACTATAACCAAATTGGTGAACTAGCTTTATGTGATGTAACTTGTAAATTTAAATATATTTTCTCAAGGATTGACTCTAGAGTATAGAGCTATTGAATGTTGATTAAGTTACTTATAGCGATTACAGTTTTAAATAAATTGCATTAGGATTATTGGTACAATATATACAAAGTGAACTACCAAGCAGTACTAACATAATATTTTTAAACAAATAGTTTGCAAAAACAAGTGAATCATAGATATAAACATTTTTATATTACTTATATTTTTTCAATTAGGTTAATTTTTGTACATTGTTTTTTATTGTCTACAGTTTTTTAATAAACAGTCTGTCTTTAAGAGGTCTTTACGAAATGCTACCATTGACTCCTTCGGTCAAAATAAAACGATTTAACACAATTTTGTGCAATTTAATGGCTTATAACTTGTTAAATAATGTAGATAGTTGAAACTGGCCTAAAATGGCATACTCGGGTAAAATGACACACTTCATAAGTTTTGAATTTCCTGCCTTAGCAGCAATCTCTTAAATATGTTGGAGCATGTAATATGATCGCTGCATTTAGTATTGAAATTACCGTATAGGTGCATATTCCCGATTTTTTTTGCACAACATTTCAAGTTTAAATTTAGATTTAACCGCAAAATAATTATTCTAATTAAGAGTTTGTGTTTTTTTTGCGAAGTTACATAGTTTTGTTACACATATTGATAGTTTTTAATTAAAACACAATAATCTGGCTATCTTTATTTATTAACATGATAACTATAGGTATAATTACACTCTCAAAATTTACACAGGTTTGTTTTCTAAATTGTTGTTTTTAGGTAAAATGACATACATGTAATAAGTGTAAAATAACATACTATTTTAACGTGTTCGTTAACGTCAAAAACTTTTTTTCTTAATGGTTGGTAAATATAAAACGATATCTACAGGCCAGGTTTGTTCAAAGTTTGCCCATGCTAAATGCGTCTCTCCTAGAACAAAGGTTTTTTCCGTAAACTTTGTTGTTGTATTAAAAAACAGTTTAGATTATTTACATACTTTACCATATTATAAAGGTTAAATGTTTTTAATACAAATAAGTTTTAAAATTATTGTATATGCTTTTAGTTTATTGAATCCTTTAAATCATCTGTTAAAGATATATGCCATTTTAGCTTAAACTATTGTGTCATTTTATCTGACACCATGCCTAAAATGCCATACTTTGAGATATTATAAAAATTAGTCGGTTTATTTTTTCTATTGTTATTTGTCATATACTAAATCGCATTATTATTTTTTTAAATATAGGCAAAAATTTACAAAATATGTCATTTTAGGCCATTTTTCCCTACAGCCATAAACCCAGGAACTTTTTGTTTTACGATAAAATATCTTTTTTCATGACTGCTATAAAATGTGTCTAAAAACGCACGTCAAACAGAATCTGAAAATGACTAATTTCACATGATGTATAATACACATGTTAACCAGTCAAAAATATTTTATTTTCTGTTATTTAGTTTTGACATAAGCATGTGAAAACTTTTCACACAGAGTCGAAAAGTTTGGAAAAGAATAGCGTACTGTTTACCAGTGTCAACTATGAATTAAAACTCTCTCAGCACAAACAGGGCACTTTAATTAATGATTGACAGTGTTAACAGTGGCTAATTACTTTTGAACCATGTGCTAAGCCTAGACAGAAAATAACAAAAGCGAAAACACGTTTGATAATAATTATTTTTGTGGTGTGTGGGATAATTTTCTATTACCAAATCGGTAAACTAGCTTTGCGATGTAATGTAACTTGTAAATTTAAGTATATTTTCTCAAGGATTATGTATAGAGCATAGAGCTATTAAAAGTTGATTAAGTTACCTATAGCGATTATAGTTTTCAATAAATTGCATTATGATTATAGGTACAATATATACAAAGTGAACTACTAACCAGTACTAATATAATCTTTTTAAATAATTTTAAAACAAAAATTTTGCAAAAACAAGTGAATCATAGAAATAAATATTTTCATATTACCTACTTATATTTTTTTAATTAGGTTAATTTTTATAGATTGTTTTTTTATTGTCCACAACATTTTAATAAACAGTCTGTCTTTAAGAGCTCGTTACAAAATGCTACCATTAACTTCTTGAATCAAAATAAAACGATTTAGCACAATTTTGTGCAATTTAATAGCTTATAACTTGTTAAATAATGTAGATACAGCTATGAACCCAGGAACTGTCTTGTTCTACGAGAAAATATATTTTTCTACGACTGCTATGAAAAGTGTCTAAAAATGCACGTCAAACAGGATCTGAAACTGACAAATTTTACATGATGTATGATATTACTGTGTAAACATATTTCACATGTCAACCAGTCAAAAATATTTTATTTTCTGTCATTTAGTTTTGACATAGGCGTGTGAAAACTTTTTATACGGCGTACAAAATTTTTTAACACAGTCCTGTCAAAAGTTAAAAGAATAAAAATAACTTAAAACTGGCTTGGATCAAGAAAACAATCGCAGGGGTTCTAAAAATAAAAAATTTTGGAAAGATATAATTGAATACTTCTTTGTCATTAACATCATCTTGTTTATATATTTTTAGGGTAAGTTTTGATCTTAGTTGACAATGTGCATTACGAGTTCGTTGGAAAATAATGTAGAACATACTTTACATTCTGTGTGTGTCGTCTTTAAGTTAGCAGTTTATTCAGTGGCGTAGCTAGAGCAGCAGGGGCCCTCGGGCAAAAAAGTAAAATAGGGCCCTAAAATTTGAAGGGCAAAAAAAAGTTTTTTTTTCGTTTCTTTCACTTTACTTTCTTTATCTATTTTCATTCGAAGAGTAAAAAACTTTTATTTTCCATTGAATTTCTTTTTAAATATTTCTGTACTTAGCCCGGGGGCCCTTTTCAACTTAAAGAGGCCCCCAAAACTTGGGGACCCCAAACAACTACCTGGCCTAGACCCATAGTAGCTACGCCATTGAGTTCATTCCACATTGTAGACAAGGTGGCAAAGTCCGGGTTTCTTCAGATGGACTGTAAAGACATACCTCACTTTAATTGCAGCAGTAAACATTAGGTTAGATAGTGGGAACAGTATTCAGTACTTGGATCTTTTTTAGCTACAAGAGGTTTTTATTAATACAAAATATGAAGAAAAATATGGATATAACATTACAAACATTACTATATAAAAAAGTTGTAAATAATTTAAAACAGTATCAGAAGTTACAGGTTTTTAATCTACAAGTTATGTCAATAATTTAATTTAAAATCAATTACATCAAAACAATAAAATTCTACATTTAATTAAAACACATTAAAACATAGGATAAAGTATTTATACAGGGTGTTTCCTAATTGTGGTAAGAAAATTTAAGGGCGTATTTCTAAGCCATTTCTATAAAAAAAAGTTTTTATAAACATGGGTCCTTAAATTTTTTATTCTAAAGATAGGTACAGTGTGTAACTTTTTGAAAAACCTAATAATTTCCAAAACACTTTTTTGGGTAAATTTGTTAGACTAGGTATTAACTTTATTTAATTAAGTATTTGCCGTTGTTGTTACATAATTGCTAATTAGAAGTTATAACATTTAATTTTTAAAATTAAAAAAAATGCCCTAATGTTTCTTGTGTGGTCCAGGAATATGCAGTTCAACGGATTTTTTTATATAAATATTAAAAAACAAAAAGTTGTATTTTAAAATACTTTATCTGGAAAAAATATAAAAGTTGCAAAAAAGTCAGTGGTGCATATCTTTTGTCAGTAAAATTAGCTAGGATGCGTCCCACGCCGCCACTGGTCTTACTTATTAAAATTGGTTTAGGGTTAAATTAACCTTTTATTTTAGGAAATACCACAGCGAAATCTTAATAAAATCGGATAAACAATATATAAAATGTTATTATAAACCCGATTTTCTTTTTAAAGTTTAAAACTCTGTATCTTAGAAACAACGCATTTTCGGACCTATGTTTATACAATCTTTTTTCATAAGGAATATGCCCTAAAATTTTCTTACCGTAATTAGAAAACACCCAGATTTTAAATTTTTTGGTATTTTTTATGAAAATTGGGAGACTTTAGTAAGACAACATAAACCCAATTTTGGGCAAGAAATTACAGATATAAATGTCAAACTGAGAGTTGGTCGCCATTTTGTAAACAAAAATTAAATAGGAGGAGGGTCGTGTGGCACATCGTTTTAAAGCCCCTAACAAGTAGCTTATAACCCCAGAGTATAAAGTCAGTACCTTTACCTACTACAAAATGACGGTACTTTAAAAATTACCTAAATAACTAATTTAGAAGGCCATATTTCCAAAACTAATGAAGTTAGATATACATAATGGGGCATTTTATTAAAGGCTTTTAAATATGTTTTTAATGGTGATATAATATACAGGGTGCGTCAGTAAAAAATATAAACGACTCTGTATATTATCACCCATGTCACCAATAAATAGGTCTTTAAAAGTGCTTTAGGAAAATACCACATTAAGTACATCTAACTTTATTAGTTTCGGAAATATGGCCATCTAAAACAGGTATTTAAGTAATTTTTAAAGTACCGTTATTTTGTAGTAGGTTTAAGTATTACATATTTTTAAAAAAGGTTTTGTCTATAAAGGTCTTAAAAATATATATTTTTTTAAAATGTCCTACCACGTTACTGGATTCTATGTAAAAAGGACGTGAACAATACCGCTAATTTGCTGCTCTTTGACATTTACATAATTTTTAAATATTTTTAATGTTTTAATTTATAGTGGTGTGATTTACCAAAACTCCGATAAAAAATTGCGATCTATAGATAAATAGATATTCCTCTTGGCTATATAAATAATAATATGGCGCTGAAAGTAATGTGTAACTTTTATTTGATTTTTTTGCCCAAGTCATGAGATATTAGACTAATAAGTAACTTTTTTAAAATACTTTATAAATGCCAATATTAATTTAAGTACCCAGCACCTGGAGCCGTAACTTACGGTATGAAATTATGAATGACATAAAATCGTTTAACAACTATAAAGATAAAGACATTTTTTTGGCAAATTTGTAAAAAGACCCTTAAAATGCACCCTGTATAAAAGCGCAGTTATCACTCAAACTTTAATGTCAGTAGCTTCTTGTTCGGCCGGTATAATTAAATCGGTTATCTCGGGCCTAAAACAATTTTTGCCTGTATGCGGTCAAGTTTATCAAAACTGAGCTTAAAAATTACCAGCTGTCATTTTTTAAAATCTCCTGAATGCAAATTAAACAAGTCAGACATTTAAATTAACAAAATGCTGCCACTTTGTATAGTTATTTGAATTTTAAGCCAGTTTTCAAGGAAGAAAGAAATCCGTAATTTGACTTGACAGTTTTTCGGCATGGGGTTCGCATTTATATTTTTACAGCTTCCAAAATATATTATTTATGGCAATTAAAAGATACTTAATAAAATCAAAAAACTATACAGTGTGTCCACGTAAGTTAACGTCATATATATGGGAAAAAGGGCCGTTCCGACGCGGGGGTGCAGAGGGTACGGAGCACACGGGCGGCAAGTCTACGGGGCGACGCGAGCCGCCTTAAAAAAAAAAACAAAAAAATAATTTATCAATAAATTATTATAATACATAAATATTATTCTAAATATTATTATCATTTATTTACTTAATTGATTTGATCGTAAACGCCATTTCCGATTCCTAAAAGAAGTTCAGGAAATTGTGAAAAATATTGTCTTTTGTTTGTTGGCATTCATTAGTGAAGCGGTTCCGATTTTGGATATTCCAGAAACTTAAATGAATGGGAGATAAATCCGGCAATTGTGCGGACCATTAGTGAAGTTGGTCGCCATAAGTTTCATTAAGGCTAAGCATATTTATTGACATTTTCCGGTAAGGACAATAATACACTTAGGTGTTTACCAAAAATATTAGACCAAGCTCAAACGTTTAAGGTCTTATTGTAAAACAATAAATTTAAGTCGGACTATAATAATGTTGCTTGAATGCCATTAAAAAACATTGTCATTATAAACAAAGCATTAATAATGTATATAATTCTTTCTCTTGCGGTTATTATTTTACAAAATTTATAACAAAGTGGCATAATCATCTTTATTTAATTTTTTAAAAAGTGTTGGTCTTGTACATGCCTTTACTATTACCGAACTCGTCTTGAAGCTCGTACGTGCAAGTACCGGTTTTCTTTTTGATTTTAAAAGGACCAACAAACTTAGGAACTAGCTTCGCGCTGTAATAGTTAACTGCGTCAGATAGGCTTTTGTTTTTTCGCCAAACATATTGACCGGGAATATAGGTTACAGAACGACGATGTAGATTATACCTATGTTGATTTTTCGCACGTGAAGATATTAATTTGGTTCTTATCTTATCAAACATCTGTTGAAAAGCTTAAACTCGTTCACGGACGTAATTTTGACGCTCGGTCTGTGCGGTAGGAATTCCTATGGAATAATCGTTTCCGAAAATTGTATGCTCTTTACCGAAATTCACGAAGTAAGGTGGTGTATATCCTGTCACTTCATGACGCGAAGTACGAATGGCGCAATCGATAGCTGCTAGGTTATCTTCCCAAGTTCTATGGTTATTTTGTTGGACATAAGATCGTAGCATGGTTTTAACAACCCGGTTTACACGCTCGGTGTGATCGGCATTAGGATAATATGAAGCTGTATAAAATCTTGACTTTATATTTCTCACACAAGGCTTGAAATTCTTTGGATTTCATCTGAGTCCCGTTGTCACAAGTTAAAAATAAACTTAGAAAATGCCCTCTTCTATGTTTTACACCAGTGTTTTAGCCGTAGCGGAACGACAAGGAAATGTAAATTTTACATGTGTGCCATTTTTTTGGAAATTTTTTGTTCAGTATATCTGTAAATTCGCTAAAGCTTAATTTACAAAATTCAGTATTTAAACGGTTTTAGGATAAAAAAAATGATAGGTTTTGTATTACGTGTTTTTTATTTTTTTTTTTTAACGCAATATATTAGACGGTCCAAATTTTCAAAAACCTTTTTACTGGTTACTGTCATATGACAACACATTATTTTCAGTAAAAAATACAGAAGCGAGTATACACATCATGCCAGCTCCATGCTTTCAATAAAGTCTCTGTGTGAAGCACTAGCAGGAAGAAATTACACAGAAACACATGACTGAATTGAATAATATCAAAATCATTCTATTTTCGCGTCCAAATTATTTCGTGTAATGACGTCAAAACCTTCGCAGGAGGTGTGTTTCTAAATGTATTGACAGTTCATGTGCCAAATGAGTTATTATGGTGGTTTTTGTTAATACAATAAAATAAAAATATAAAAGAAGGTGATGTAACAGTATAGAATCCATACCAAAATTACTAAATTTTTATAATAATATAGATTAACTTCTAAAATTAAATTGATTTAATCGTTACTTGATGGAACTCCATTATCAGTAATTTTGACACGTGTCGCAAATTGTAAATAAAAGTGATTATTAAAATCGAATAGTGTTTTATTTAAATAAAATCATAGATTAAATTCTGTTGTGAACGGCGTTAAATTGTAAGTGACGTCATAAAAGGAAAGAATTTTGAAAGCATTCATTTTCGCTACTTCATAAACAGTGACGTGAATGACGAAATTGTGGTTAAAAATTATTATGAAATCTTTTACGGTTTTTGCTATTGTAATGGAATGCCCCATTCATATTAATTGCATTAGAGTGGGCGTATAGCAGCTAACGTATTTTTTCATAAGAGTGTACTAAGAAATATTTTTGTAACTAGTTTTTAGGGACAGCCTGCAGTATCAAAGTACCGTGGGTGTCGGGTTATTAGATGTTTAACTCATCTTTTCGCCTGTTCCGTCAACGTTATCCAAGCACTGAAACATGTAGTATTGGCATTTGATAGCACCTCTTAGACAACGCGGTAGTGCCACCACAACCGTTATTTTTAAATATCTACGACCTGAGATGTCTTCCCGGCTGGGGATTCGATTTTAGGTTACCTGGGTACGGGCGAGGTACTCTGACCCCTGCGCTGCCGGGGAAGATAATAAAGTATACTACCGGGTGACAACAAAATTACTATTCAACATTTATTTCCTTTGGTAAAAACGTACACATTTTAAATAATGGATGTTAAATTGTATCAACAGATGCTAATTCTAGATATATTAGCAAATGTGTATTACTTTTTGGTTTAACCGGAAGTGATATAAACTTTGATGTTTTAAATGGAATGCCCTGTATATTTTTAAAAATTTAAATTTTAAAAATCACCCTTTATATTAAATCTTCTATATATCCATAACTTTTTTTTGGTTTTAGAGAAAGTGGCGTTTAAAAATGTCCTAACGACAGCACAATAAACATTTCATGGAGATTGTGCTGTTGTCCGAACTAAGGGCCGTTTTCTTTAAAACCAAAAAGATTAGTTATGGATATACTAAAGGTTTTATGTCAAGAATAACTTTTAACATTTAAATCCTGAAAATTTACTGGGTATTCCATTTAAAATATTAAATTTTATATGACTTTCGGTTTACCGAATTTGATAAATGCAGGTTTAGCGGTTTAAAAAAATTTAAATGCTTGCGGATTTTTTTACTTATCATGTTTAACCATCACTTTAAACAAGTTCACTGATTTTCATGTTTAAAAATATTTTTTTCAGATGCCTCCTCCTCCAACGAAGCGGTCCACCTTCAGCAACGATTACGAAGCTTAAGCACTGAGTTGGTTACCTTACGAAATCGTCTTCATGTGCAGGGTGCTCAGCCACCTCCGCTTAAGGGAGGAGGAGGAACTACTTCTTCAACAGGTCAATGCCCCAAAGGAGTATCTGGTGATCCTTTACGACAACCTAATGTACCGCCAAGAGGGGGTCAGCGAGGGGGCTTGGTTGCACCAACTCCGGTAATATTGTTTTTTATGTAGGCTGATATAATTCTAATACCATGCAGAGTATTATAAGAGTATATAAAAACTTACCACCTAAGTTATCTGCAAAAAGGGATACATTTAAAAAAATTGCTGAAACACGTCAGGATATTTATTGAGGAGGAACATTTTGAACAGTAGATTGGACGGCGGCCTTTCAACCCCTTAACCACCAGGGCCACTACCCCAAAATTCTTAAATGAGAAGGGGGTCGAATGATAAATCATTTAAAAGTTCCCGATGAGTACTTTATAACCCTAGAATATAAAGTAATACCTTAACCTACTACAAAATGGCGATACCTTAAATTTTTAAAATGTTTTGAAATGTACCTGAATTACCTGAATGTATGAATTTAAAAGTTTAATCCAAAAATTCCTGTTTATACCGGGTGTCCACAGGATTACTTTCCGGTTGCCAATCTATTTTTTATCGATATTAACAAAGGGTGGTTGGGTTGTTATTCTACTGAAATAGTATATTATGTAACTTGTAGGAAAAGCGATATAATTCCGGACGATGGTGGCTAAAGCTTCATTCAGGAACTACCAAGAGTACGCAAATATGTTTGTTCTACGAGTTGCACATACTAACGCTCGGACCCATCAATTTTAGATTTTATGGGGAAACGGTTTTTGCCACTTTTACCCCCTATACTAAATTCAACCGTCTAGCAGGGTTAAAAATAACTCCCAAAATTTAAAAGGGAAGAAGGGGTCAAGTGAAATTTTATTATGATGGTTTCTTAACCCTGATTACAAATGCCAAGTTATGCAAAGTGTCTCCTATGATTTCCGTTAATATGACAGCTTGATAAAATTTTGTTTTTTTTTTTATTTTTTAATGTATAACATTAAATAACCTGTAAGAAGAAGCTAGTTTAAACTTAGAGAATATGATAAAGGTTTAAAAAACTTGAAAATTACATATCAGCTAAGCTTCCTGGCATGATTGTGATTCACCCTTAAATTTGAGGGGTGAGTCCCACCCTCGATTAATATCTCAATTTAAAGATCGTTTCACCCGTTTTATATCTTCTTAGTTTAAAGTAGCTTGCTCTTACAGGTAATTTGATATTATACATAAAAAAATAAAAATTTAAATATTGACAATCTGTTATATCAACAGAAATAATAGCAGATACTTTAAACTTAGCGGTTCTAATCAGGGTCAAGAGACCTTTAAAATAAAGCATCACTTGACCCCTATTTCTTTTTAATATTTTAAGGGTAAGTCTCACCCCTGCTAGACAGTTGCAGTTCAGGTGGTGTAAGTGGAAAAAAGTGTTTTCCCCTAAAATCAAAAATTGACAGGTCTGAGCGTTTTTCCTTAAATGACCTGTAGGGCCCAAAATTAGCTCTGTTTCGTGGCCACCCTGTGTGTTACACAATATACTTTTTTTATGTATTTGGTAATTTTTTTTAGTTGTTAAGAAAGTATATCAGAATATCGTAAAAAACGTCATTTTATTTATTTTATCATTTTTAAGTTTTCTACACAAAAAGTGCTTAGACACGTCAGTCTTTTTAAATTAAGATGTACTATTACATATAAATACACAATAAAAATTTAAAAGAATAAAACATTAAAATATGGCCATGGTCAACAAATAATAAAATAAGATTAACAATAATAAAAAAATTGCAAAGTTTGAAATAAGATTAGCAATATTAAAATTACAATTAAAATGGGAATCAGTTGAGAATAAGATAATATAAAAACGAAAATTACAAATAATGCCATGGTGTTAAACTTATACCCACTACAAAAATAACGTTTCAGGTCGTCTATAAAAAGAAGTTTAAAATAATAAACTTAAATTTGTATTTTCTCAAAGAAAAGTATGTGGAGTGATTTTAGGATGCACTTTAAATAAAGATAAAAATTTTCTTGGAATATAAAATTTTTAAACTTATAATAATTTTTTTTGGTCGTAATCCAATCTGTAAAATAAGAATAACAAAAAATATATAGGGTGTCCAACATAAAAATAAAAATTATTAGTTACTTTCGGTAAAATGAAAGTTGAAAAAACCTGTCATGTAAATACAAAAATGATAATCCTAACAAGTTTTGTTAATTTGATAAAGGAATAAAAAATGGCAGTCGGGAAGTAAACTTGTGGTTACTTGCGGTATTTGAACCTAATATAAAGCATAACTTAACTACAATATTTTTAGGTTTCAAGCCAAAAATCCACTATCCCCACTATCATTAAACCACCTCAAAATTGCGCACGAGCAGATATTGAAGATCTTATACATTTACCAGGCCCCCTAACAGAAGATGCTGTTATGAAATGTCTTCAGGCTAGGTTTGCCGTTAATAAATTTTATGTAAGTATCTAAAGTTTTCTCTTTTTCAACTGTTTTTGGTTACTTATAAAAATTGCCTAAAATTTAAAATAGTTAGTACCTTAGAATCTAAGTCATCAAACTGGTTAGGCCAAAAAGGTAGGGGAGGTCCCGTGCACCTACGCAAATTTGAATATTGTAATGTGTCAGTAACATACCTAGGTCTCTATTAAAAATGACGTTATTTGCTTAAATATATTGTTTACAATTGGAAATGCTTAATATTTATACTGCTTAAGCAAGCAGGTTTGGTTCATCGGCGAGTAATAGAATAACAAAACAAGCAATATTAGTCACGCAAGTTTACATGCCGGGATTTAGTTAGATTGTCTCTTTTCCTCACTTTGCCTATGTGTTTTGTTATTTAGCTTAACCTGTATAACTTAACGTTTTCTGTAAAAAAACCTTTTTAAGACCCTATCAATTGGCGGAGATGCCCGATAGGTTGGATAACGCCGACCACCTAAGGTGGACAAGGCCGGCCACCACTTTAGATATTTTAAACTATAAAATAAAACATTTTTGAATAAATTAAACCATATACAAGATCGACATACGAATCTGAAGCCACAACGTATCGGTAAGGCGAAAGTCAAATTCCAGACTACACGTGGTCGTCATAGTCGTGATACCCTATACATTATATTATAGTTAAATGATTAAATTCAAGAATAATTTTATTGTATTTTATACTCAAATATTTCATTTTCCTGGGTAATGTCGTTCTAGTTAAAAGACATAAATATAAATAAATAAAACGTGTGAAAATTTTGAAAACCTTTTTTGTAAGATATTCGGAATACATACTATTGTTTCGTTAAATTATTGAGTGCAACCGATGATTTATTGGGTATTTGAAAATATTTTTACAAATAATTATACATATAAATATAAAGTAAATATTTGGTGTTATACAATTCTTATTTTATTTTTGTTATTTGTTTTACCATATCTTTGTTATTAAGAAATTGTTTCTCACTCTTTAAAACAAAATAAACGTCATTCATTCCTTTCTGAACTATCAGTCACTGTAAGTATTTGATTTAAGAATTATTTAGTTGGAACCTGAACAGAATGGTATGGAGCATTATCAAGGACGATTACACTGCTTTCGGGAATATTCGGAATTAATTTTTCCGCTTGGTAAAATTTACCTTATTTATTTGTCCATGGTAGTTACCAGAACATTTTCCCGCTTTAAATACTAGCCCAGTACTTTGCACAAAACCATTTCTGCAACCAGCATAAATTACTGTTAGCCGACCTAAAATAATGTTTTACATTTAGTTAATATAATTTTTTTATATACTAGATGTCTCGGAATATATATCTATCAGATAGTTTTTCGAAGTGGTGCAAACCGTTTTCAGCGATCTCGTGTGTGGTTTACATTTTAAAATCTGTCAAAGTGTCAAAATTGTCCATTTTCAATATTTCGGAAACAGTAAAGTATAGACATTATGTATGAAACATCAAGGATTTCTCCTTAAATCTAGAAATGTCTTATATAGGGTGTTCCATTTTAAATAATTAGGTTGGGTTTAAATAGTAATTTTTTGAGATATTCTGTATTTAGAAAATATGATATACCTGAAATGCTAGGGCGTATCCAGCAAAACAGTGTTGAAAACGAATGTCTTTATTTTAAACATTTTTTAAAATTCTTACCTGTAGAACTAACATTTTTCAACACTTTACCAACAAGATTTAAAGGTTAGTTTATTGTCTATCCATGTTTCATCAATATAATTCACATTGCTGCCTTCTTCCCTATATTTGCGAATAGCATTAATATATTTGTATCTCCAGTGCAATATATTGGGTCTTCAACTAAAAGTTTACGTTTACTTTGGCATTGGGCACTCTTTGTTTGACCTCCGGACAGTGCGGACGTGCGTAGAGGACTACAAAGTTCTTCCCGGCGTGGCGGCTAGAGGTGTCGTACGAACGTTTTTTACCTTAAGGGATTAAGGAAAGATTCACGGTAAATTGACGGCATCTTTCTTCTGGATCTAAGCGCTGTGAGCGAAGATTCCTATAAGCTGATGGTATCTTGTTTGGTGGTGAACACGAGGTATTTCTCAAATGGCGGGAAATAGATGGGCGTGCTATGGGAACTGTCAGTAGTGAAAGTGAAGGGTTTACGTAACACCAGTAGCAGATCTTGGTTTGACAGCCGACAATTTATGCATTGCATCGATTGTTCAATTGTTTGTATTTTTTTGAGAAAATTTCTGGGAGCTACGAGCCCGATTATCCAAATTTGCCGCCGACGAAGCCCTGGAAAGCATAGTCCGGAAAGGGGAGAGTGGTGGATTGGACCTGAAGGGACCAAAACAAAGAAAAAAATAGAGAGAGAGATACTTTGGCATTGTCGCCAATAAAATCCATTTGCCTTTAGTAAACGTCTCAACGTTTCACAGGAAAAGGGAATATTTTTTTAGGGTTGGGACTACCTTTAGGGTCAAATAAAACTTTTGTATAGTTTGCCTAACTATACTAAAGTCAAACCCATCGGTATTTTTGACCGCAGAAACACCAGGCCTCTTTTTACCAGGAGATGATAATAACTGATGATGGCTTATTTTTTATTCGTTCCACGTCTTCGACGAATTTCTTTTACAGAACTTAGGCTAAAACCAGTATACATCGCGACCTTTTCTCTTTTCTGTTTAAGTGGAAGTTTTAATGAATTGGTGTCGCATTCCTCATCACAAATTCTATAAACATTGGCATGGCATCACCTCACGGGTTTGGCTATATTAAGTTTAACCACAAGTGTATAAATTAATTGTTTGTTTACCTAATTCATTAAAGTTCTAAAATATTACTTAAAACGTATTAAATTCAAGAACTAAACAAATAATATGTCTTGCCTGCTCTCTACGCCTCTGGAACAGCCACTGCTTGCGCCAAAAATCATCGCATTCGTCACGCGGCTTGAATTGACCAATCGCTTATTAGTATCCGCGGCGTCCATCTTTGCGTATATCTTGTACTTGTCTATGCTTTACTTTTTTTTCGTTATTGCCAAATATGCGTAGATAATCTGGCATTTAAAAATTTTTTCTTTATTTTAACAAGGTAAAACTAATTAGAAGAACGTTGGTTGCATTTCCGAAATATTAATAAAATAAAAGGTTTTTTTTATAAGTAATATTTAGTTATTTTAGATGACTAAGGGAGATTATTTGTTTTATGTGACTTATAGGAAAGAACAGTTAAAGGAAAATTTAAAAAAGGTGTTTGACGCATTTTTTCGTGGCTTCAGACTCGTGTGTCAATCGTAACTTGGTATCTAATTTTTATTATAAGTTCTATACATTCAGATTCTTTTAAATAAAAAAATTTGGGCATAAGAGTAAAAAGTAAAAATCCCACATACATTTTTTTTTATCACATTAAAAAAAATGTTAAAATAAATTACATTGTTTTTATTTATAACAAAATTTTAAATATTTACACAGCTAAATAGCAAATATTTGGTTTGGTGCCTGCTTGGCCAAAGCAATTTTCTCTGGGCGGTCTTACCCGATAATACAATTTTTTCTTAAGAATTTTTTTTTTTCAAAAACCTTACAAAACATAATATTTTAATATTGTAACAAAAGAAAAAATACATTAACCTGCATCCAAAACGTTTTTTATCGACTGATGGTAGGGGAGCCCAAGATGCTAAATTTGCAGTTATTTGAGCGTCATAGAGACCTATTGGGTTGCAAGGTTAGATGATAAGAAGAAAATAATGTTATATAATGTATACCTTTTCATAGGGGCGTTAGGCGGCTATGGACTTTAAGTATGTCCAAAAAATATTTTTATAAATTTGGCTACACTCTTTATGTAATTAACTCATCCTATCTTAATCTTACGCGCACGACAATTTCTGATGGATATATTTTTGTTTTTTACGATTGCCCCTGTATACGAACCTCATATTTGGTGGAGGTATTTAGTCGGGTACAAGGTATCCTCCGGTATATTTACCTGACGCGCTGAAGTAACTTTAGAAATCCCCTCTTGGGCTCCCCTACCATGAAGGATGAATAGAGGTTTCGCCGAACGCAAATCAGCTTAGTTAGCATTTTGTCTTTAATATTTGTATTGAGCGACAGATATTTGACCGATTGCAGGTCGCGTTTATAAATCATGACGGTAGACGGCATTACCCGCTGGACCGGGCTTTCTCGACCTCCCTAAGTGTGGTGAATTAAAAGTGAAGTGTTCTGCTTCTTGCTAAATAGAGGATTTCTGGAAAACATATGTTTAAAATTGCACATATCTGAAATAGGAACCGTAAAGAGCTTCAACAAGTTTTAAAAAATTTGACAATCTTTATTTTTCGTAGAATGGTGGTAAATGATTTTTTTTTGGTTGAGTGGGTGTTTTCAAAAGGAAGTTTCTTCTATAGCTTATATAATCTCAAGGTCGGCCGCAAATATCCCGGTTTTATTCGAACGATCTAACAGAGTATTCTAAGGTTGACTGATCTATGATATGTTTGGATTGGATCAGATGTATGCGTCGTGATCATAAAAACCTGTGATATTCGACCTAAAGTTATCCTAGTATCGTGTTTGATCGTCCGATTAAAAAGTGGAATGTGTGCGGCCGCCCTAGGTTACGTTCATAAATCATTACAAAGTACACAATTCTTACATTATTACTGGTACAGAGGTCGTTCCTAAATGTATTATTTATTACACTGCTTTCTATCTTCCGGCGTTCACAAATAGTCTGAAAATGTAACTCTGTATTACATTATTTACTGTGCTCAGGAGTGCGTTCATAAATAAAATGTAAAGTAATCCTTGTACTCTGTAACGGAATCAAAATGACATTTAAAATGTATTACATTGTAAAAGTAATGTTTAAACGCTACTCAGGAAATGTAACGTGAATTAACGTAAAATATTTAAAGATGTTTATTTATTTATTTATAAACTAATATAAATTACAATTTTAATATATAAGTCAATTTATAAACAAATCAATTCTTTCTTCTTTTATTTGAACAAGTTTGTAGGTATTTTGTGGTTTGGAAAAAAATTGGTACCTAAATAAAAAGAGCCTAAAAATAAACAAAGTTGTTCTGGCAACCATAGTAGCATCAGCAAAAATGTTTTGTTTCTTTTTAAAAACTTTTAAATTTAAAAATTGTAAAAATTGTGTTTGTTTCCAATTCTCTTAGGAGACAAATATGAAGTGCGCAAAATCGGTAAATTGTTACCGCGCTTGTGAGCACGGTAAAGAATGTAATACAGAGTTACATTCCTAGACTATTTTTTAACGCCGTAAGACAGAAAGCAGTGTAATAAATAATACATTTAGGAACGACGTCTGTAACAGAAATGTAAGAAATGTGTACTTTGTAATGATTTATGAACGTAACCCTGGCAGTAACAATTTACCGACTTTGCGCATTTCATATTTCTCTCTTAACAGAATAGGAAACAAAAAAAATCACAATTTTTAGATTTAAAAGTTTTCAAAAAGGAAAGAAAGAAAAATATTTTGCTGTTGCTACTATGCTTGTTGCTCCAAAGACCAAAATTTTACAATTCTGACCCTGGCATTTTTTGTACAAGGTACCGCCTTTTCGTTGACCTTGCAGGGTATAGCAAAAACTAAAAGATATAGAACAAATCTGATTGCACAACCTCGATTTTTATTATTAAAAAGTATAATGGTAAAAGTAAATCATGGCTAACCTAATTGGTTATAAAGATACAGAGTGTTTTTCAAATTTTGTCAATTTGTCGAGGAACTTATAACTCGCTTAATATTAGAGATAAAAAAATGTAAATAAAAAGTTTTTGGAATAATTACGTAGAATACAGTGGCGTACCTCTATTTTATCCATTAACTTCTATTTTAAAGTTATAACACAAAATTGATCAATATTGTTTTTTTAAATCGAATACCTTGTGTGTTTTATTACGAATAGAAAATCCGTAAAAATACAACCTTTGATATATTTAATTTTTATTGTTTTGGAAATATAGCCATCGTCAGGATTTTAATATTAAAATGGCATCTTTTAATTAAAATACCCTGTATATTTTATCACCATTAAAAAGAAATTTTGAAGAACTTTAAGAATTAACTAAATTGAAAATATTTTTTTCCAACAGTTTCGAAAATGTAAGCTAGTTTTTTTAGATTTATATGGTCATAGTTCCAATACAACCTCCATAAAAATATCTATGCAACGGTAATATAATATACAGGGTGTTCCGTTAAAAAAATCATGATGGTTGCCATATTTCTGAAACTATCAAAAATAGATATATCAAATGTGGTATTTCTTATAGCTTTTAAGGAGGCGTTTCAACCGATGATTAAATATGAAGGGTGTTCCATTTATAAAATATAACTTTGTGTCATAACTTAAAATTAAAAGATAACGAAAAAAATATAGGTACGCTAGTGAATTATACGTAAAAATTCCTTAAACTTCTTTATTTAACGATTTTTTCCTATGTCTAATATCAAACAAGCTACCAGTGCCTGGACAAATTGACAAAATTTACACTCTGTATTTTCAAAATGGATCGAGTTAGCCATAATTTAATTTTACCAATAAATTTGTTTCAAAAATTAAAATCAAGTTTAAGTAATCAGATTTGTCTCTTTTAGTTTTCGCTATACCCTGCAAGGTCAACGAAATGGCGCCACCCTGTACATAACCTTCTAAATACACAACATAAATAAATATGTAATTTTTAAATATTTTAATCCATAGTTTAATTAAAAATGGCAGTCCCGTTGAAAAACTGAAAAGAATTTTGTAACTTCGTAAGCTTGATTGTTTTGCAGTAATCTCTTTGTCAAAGTAGTTTAGGGCCGCGGTCCGAATTATGCTCACACTTATAGCGCTCATAGTGCACCAACACGAGGTCCGATTCGTGCTTTTCACGTTTACCGTTAGCGTTGTGGAAGTTATGATGTCACATGTGACGTCACACCCTAGTGCTGATAGTACTCACGGGTCGGATCGTTAGCATCGTAAGCATCGACGTTTTTTGGCGCCATTTATTTGAATCGATTGATTGTGTCCGTAATTTTAAGCGTCCCACTTAAAATTTATTTATTATTTATATTTATTACTTTCCTCGATTGCGAAAAATGCTTGAAATATACAAGCATTTTCCAATCTTCATCAGTTATACCACATATGTTTATAATAAAAATGCTTTGTTAGGTTATATTAACTTGTTAAATTCGTAAGCCTACTCACAAGTGGTCCGGATTATTAATACTTCCAACAGGCGTTGGCGCGCTCACTTAAATCGGACCGCACGTTAGCAGTCTATACGTCGCCGTCGTAAATGCTGCACAATTCGGACCGCGGCGCGGCGCGCGGCCTAGGTTAGACAGTTTTTAATTTTTTTATTATGTTATATTTACTACGTCCAATTTTAAATTACATTTTAGACCAATGTAGGACCAATTCTTTTATGTGTTAATCCATATAGAGATGTCGGAAACCCACTTACCTTAAATAGTACAAGAAATTTATCTTTAAGTTCTCAATTAAATAAAATCGTACAAGAAGCTGTAAGACAACAATCGGAAACTGGATATCCACAAGCTATTATTTTGTCAGGTAAGATGTAAGTAGATTAGAGAGAATAAATTCGAACCAGATTACTTTCAAAGTAAATTACTTAGTGTAATCAAAAACGATACTATTATTTTGTGGTGTAATCCAAATTAACAATGTACAAGTACCTATAGTAGGGGAGCCCAAGATGCTAAATTTGCAGTTACTCGAGCGTCATAAAGACCTATTGGGTTGCAAAGCTTAGGTGATAAGAAGAAAAAAATGTTATATAATGTATACATTTTCATCGGTGGGGGAAGCGGCTATAGACTTTTAAGTATGTCAAAAAATATTTTTATTATTTCGGCTTGTGGAAATCGTTCAAATCGTATCGAATTATATATTTTTCGTCATCCTTGAATTATTTTCTTCAAAATAAATAAGAAAATAACCACGCTCAAGCATGTCAAAATGACGTTTTTTTCAACTTTGTAGCCCTCCGGTTTCTTTACGTCACTCTCAAATTGTCAGATTAGTGGAATATGCACTCTTTAGCATGTAATTAACTTACCCTATCCTAATCTGACGCGCACGACAATTTATGTGGGATATATTTTTGTTTTTACGACCGCCCCTGTATACGGGGCTCATATTTGGTGGAGGTATTTAATCGGGTATAAGGTATCCTCCGGTATATTTTTCTGACGCGCTCTAGTAACTGCAGAAATCCCCTCTTCGGCTCCCCTACAATTGCATTTACAACCTTATGACTGCGGTACTTCGTCATTGCTTACCAAGTATCAAGTTATGAATTTGCACCTTCCTTAATTTTTCTATGTTTTATTGTAAAAATAGGTTTTTGTAGGTAACTGTGTAGTTTTTAAATCGGTGATCAGATTTTAAATATCCCTTAAGATTTACAAGCTACCAAAAAAGTATGATTTTTTTAACGGCACTCTTTTCTTATACTAGCCCACTCCGTTGGGCGTTAATTATTTTTTCTTTGAACTTTAATTATAATAAAATATAGCCTGTACCACTCCTTAATAGTGTGGCTTTCTGATTGTGAAAGAATTTTTATAAGCGGTTCAGTATGTCCGAAGATTAGCCCCTATAAACAAAAAAAAAAACAAAGTAACAAATTTTACCTCCTTATAATATTAGTACAGATCAGCAAATATTTTTTAAACAGTTTTACAAAAATACCACATTTAAAGGTCGGGCCTCGCATAACCGCAACGGGCCCGTGGCCATGCGCTTCCCCCGTAAAATATAGGAGGATGCGGTTCAAAAATTTTGTATTATTTTAAACTGCAGTAATATGAGTCAATTATTCCACGCTTTAAATTACACCTGATAATAAAATAAATCTTTATCAATAAGGTAACACAGTTTTAAGGGTTGACCACATATAACCATACCGAGTCCTTCACCATAACACGGCCATGGCTCGGTTAGTTTAGTTAGTTAAAATATAAGAGGATGCGTTTCAAAAATTTTGTATTTTTTTAACTGCAGTAATATGAGTCAATTATTCCACGCTTTAAATTACACCTGATAATAAAATACATCTTTATCAATAAGGTAACACAGTTTTAAGGGTTGACCACATATAACCACACCGAGTCCTTCACCATAACACGGCGCCATGGCTCGGTTTTGAAATGTACCGTTGTAATCAAATGCCGTAGGCTTAATATCACTGCTCCGGGCCCGACCACATACCCCGCACCGCATTTTAAGAAGTAAACAAACATTAGTTTATTTGATTTCTCGAAATATTAATTAAAAAAAAAAATTATAAAACAAAAAAATAACAATGCATTTGTAACTTTAAATCATATATTATTTACAAGATGTAACAATAAAATTAATTTTACACTTTTTCAAACTTAATAAATCACTTTTTCTTGTATTGTTTGTTTACAACAACTAACTTTTTATTTTATACGTAATAAACTGAAATAAAAGGTGACGCCCGTGAACTCAAAGCTTGATTCGGGGAACATTGGCGCTATCCGATCTACGTATGATTTCATTTCCTGGGCATGTTTCAGACCGTACGAAACACGGTCGTGCCACAATGCGGGTCTTGTGGGACATCGGTGCGGTTATTTGTGGCCAGACTTTTACCTATACTACACTTAAAGTTTGGAAAAAGAGAAACAGAGATAAGTAGGAAAATCTCTTTTATTTAAACAAAGAACAATATACTTAGATTGAAAAAAATGCTTTGTATATTTTTGAGGGCATCAAAAGTGCTTTTGAATTTTTGTGAATTAATTTGCCCCACTTTCCTTTATCACCGTGAAATTGGGCTCGGTGCGGATATGTGTGGCCCGACCGGTATGTTTATCTTTATTTTTTTCAAAATGTGGCCATTTTAATTTTAGAATAAAAATTAATTACCAAAAGTTTGATTATTTATATGAAACGCTACCTTGTACATACAGTGGACCCGCGGTAATCCGATAAACGTTTTGCAAGGCGATGTCGGACTATCGAATTTGTCGAATTAAGGTGCGGTTACACGGGTCTTCGATGGTCTTCGATGGTCTCCGATGGTCTGCGGTAGTGTAAAAACGTGGTTTACGAGATACATACATATTTTAAAAGCCCGCGGGTTGACTCAGTCTCCCGTTGCAGCATAGAAAAAGAAAACAAATTACTGTTAGTGCTTCTTTGTGCATAATAAATAGTGCTTAATTTTTGCAAAAAAAAGTTGTTAATTAAATAATTAATTTTTAAACTAAAACAAAACGAGTTGGCACATTCTCGAAACAAACCTAGGGGTGGAACTAAGTCATAGCTAACAATTCGTTTTGGATGTACAGTGTTTATCACATTTTGTCAATTTGGGCAGGCACTTATAACTTTCTTGTTATTAGAGCTAGAAATAAGATGTGAGTGACAAAGTTTTAGGGATTTTTACGTAGAATTCAGTGGTGCACTTGTATTTTTTAAAGTTTTATTTTTTTTTAAGTTATAACATAAACCTGTTTCTATTTAAAATTTAATTTGTGCTCCTTTAATATCTTAAAACAACAATACCAAATGTGTAACGGTTTTTCCGCGGTTGTGGAAAACGACAGTTCTTCGCGCGTTTGAATCAATTTAATATACTCGGGTATAAATAAACAAAATGGAATAAATCTACTATCAATAAAATTACAAAATCTACAAATCCTACCAGATTTGGACCATACTTTATCGTTTTATTCGGAAACAAGGTATAAGACGATTTTTAAGTTGGCGCATGCGCAGTACGGATTTTAAAAATAACTGTGTATGGTACGAATATAGACCTAAAATTATTCGTTTTATGATTTGAATTTAAAAAAATTACTATAATGGTCAAAATATACGGCACTCAAAGTTCTTACCCACAAATTCGGTGAGAGCGAACTAGAAATTACTCAGAAAAGAGGTGTCTCGTTAGTTTTTAGTTCACGTATGCGCAGTACGATTTCTACACAAAGCGATTTTTTGAGCTCTTCTTTACCTAGAATAACTAGATTTAGGGTCAAATTTCAAATTTGGACGGCATTTCCCAAGATATACGTCTTAGTTAAAATTGTCAAATTCGTAATTTACGACCTCAAATTAGCCAGAAAAGCGATTTAACTTAAATTTTTATCTCGCGCTGGCGTAACCCATGGTTTACAAAAATAGTCTCTGCTCGGGCGCCAAATTGGTAACAATAATTTTTAGATTTGGATGGCTATATTTTCGGCACCATTATTTTTATTTTATTTAAATAAATAATTATCTCCCTAAGAAAAATATGTGACTTGAGTTTTTTACCATATTAGTCACCATTTTTCCTTAACAAAAAAATTCCAAATATCTGGGGATCTCTAGAGTAATAATCACCCTGTATACGTGTAAATAATCTACATGTTTATATGATTTTTTTTTCATATTTTCCGATGTAGAATCTTCCCTTAAATTTTCTTAACAACATTCTGTAATACCCTGTACCTACTACTCCTTCAGAAAATAAAAATATTTAGGCTAGTGCTAAAACTCTCCAGACTAGCCTTTGATCTCGAAATTTTTACCGAAACGCGATGGAAGACTGAAGACTACGGAGGACTATTCAAGAGACCATTGGAGACCGGTATGTTAGACGGTGGGTGATTTTAGAAAACCTTTGATTGGCTACGGCCGACGGACGACAGAGAGCCGAACAGTAGAGACCATCGCAGACCGTCGAAGACCCGTGTAACCGCACCTTTATGGAGTACTGCCTAAGACCATCTATAATCCGGATTTTTTGTAAAATCATACCTTGTAATCCGACAAATTTAAACTGAAATAATACGCATTGAGCATAATGGTAGTGGTCGCATGCAAGTTACAACCCGTCCAATCATTAATTAGTGAAGATTTGCCGACCTTTTTGGGTATATTCAATCTAGACCTTACGAATTACAGTTGGAACCGCATCACACAGGGTTTGGATTACCGCGGGTCCACTGTATCCATCATTAAAAAAGTGTTTATAAGAGCTTGACAAAAATATAACTTTTAATATGTATATCCTAAGTTTTAAAAATATCAACATGCATTTTCTTTTAATAAACTACTTGCAACTGTCGTAATTGGTATACCTCTAAAGCACTAGCTTTCCATAGGTAACCTTATGACCAATATTTCCAAAACTATTAAAGATTGATATATTAAATGTAAAATTTTTCGGTTTTTAAAAAACAGACAATAGAAATCTAATAAATACCTTGGATATTAGAGAATTTTCTCATGAAACTAATATTTAACATTAAACATTAAAAAATTAAAAAGTGAAAGGGGGTAAAATTTAAAATTTGACACCCGTTTACAAATAAATTTATCTTTTTGCTTTTAAAAAAGATAACAATATTACCTACATATTGTTTAATAAAGGAAGTGTTTTAAAATTGACTACAAACATTTAAAAAGCGATTTTTTAACGCTAAAACAAGATGTTTGTCCTATAAACATGCACAAAAATGCATCCCCTTCGAGTTACAGCTATCATGGGGTGCGTAAAACAAATAGATTATTTTAAACTGTTGCTACAGTTTCACATCAAATCTCGCAAAACTTGCACACCCCTATTATTTTTGTAATGCATTTATAATTTTTCCTAAAAAAGGTAAAATTTAAATTTAAGGTCGGGATTGATGGCCAAAATTTTAAATGTACTCTATTTTTATTTTTTTATGCTATACGAGCGAGTCGATCACATGATCCAAGATCCAAAAATTTAGTCCTTTTAATCCAATAAACGGTTTACAAAAATTTCTGCTATAAACCAAAGGAAAGCCTATAATTTAAAATTAAAGAAAAAAACAAACAAGGTAGTGGGCTATGACTGCTTGTTTTGGAAATAAGGGAAAAGAAAGAAATGTCTTAAAAACCCACATTTTGTTTGTAATTTTGTTTTCTATTTTTTTTTTTTGTAAACGGAAAAGTGGTAGCTCGAAGGAACTGCATATAAGGACATTGTATACAAAATGCAAGCAAAATTACGTCCCTAAAATATTTGTATCGAATTTTAAAACACCCTGTAGTCATTAAAGTCAATATTATATTCGTTTTTTAAATACTCCTTTTTAAGCACTTTTTCCTATATATAGTCTTCTTGAAATGTGGCAATAATCTGGTATTAAGTAGAAAAGGTTTTTCACAAACAAATAAATTATTCTTGTTGAAATATATGATTCGTTTATAATTAACTTTTTCTAGGTACAAGTGGATCAGGCAAGAGTCATGCTTCAATGTTACTTTTGCGGCAACTTTTTGCAGTGGCTGGCGGTGGGCCTGAAACGGATGCTTTCAAACATTTGGCCGCCGCATTTACCGTACTTAGGTCCCTGGGATCTGCTAAAACGTTGACAAATTCGGAATCAAGTCGAATTGTAAGTTGTTCTTACGCGATTTTTTAAATAAATAGTTTTCCAATATATGTTTTAGAGTTAGATTAATTACCCAAATATAATTTTAGGGTCAGTTTATAGAGGTTCAAGTAACTGATGGTGCCTTGTACAGAACTAAAATACATTGTTATTTCCTCGATCAGACTAGAGTGATAAGGCCGTTACCAGGTGAAAAAAATTACCACATTTTTTACCAGATGCTTGCCGGATTATCGACTGAAGAAAGAACTAAACTAAATTTGGAAGGACACAAACCTTCTACATTAAAATATTTACAACATGGTGATGTTAGGCAGGATGTTGCCGAAGATGCTTCCAGGTAAAAAAATAGATTATTTAACATAATACATATACTATTATACCGAGTGTCAACGAAATTATTAGACAAACCATATTTCCTAGAGTATAGGATATATCAAAATAAGATTTCGTATAGGTAAATGGTATGAAAGAGGAGAGTTATAGCATATTTTTCACTTGTCAGTCACTTTCGGTTTAACCAGAAATAAAACCAATTTTAAAATTTAAAATGGAACACCCTATATATTTTATCATTATTGCATTCCTAAAACAACTCTAAATCCATATGTACCATTTTAAAAAGTTTTTAAGCCTACTTGATTTTTAGAGACATTTTTAATACTGCATCTAGGTGGCCATGATTGGACGCAAATTAATCTGAGGACCCATGATTGGACGCAAATTAATCTGAGGAATCTCAAAAAAATACAATCGCAAAGTTTTAGTAACTAGTGAAAGATAGAGGTAAAATAATTTGGCAAATTGACTTTTTGTGTTTAAGTACACAATATTATTTAAATGGCCATATTTTTTTAAAATAATTAGACTATTAAAACAATTAAAAAAGAAAATGGTAAAAAAGGCAAAGCTATAACTTTGTCGTAACCGTTGTTATTTACTATTAACAGTACATCTTACAGGGTGATTAAAAGTTTTTTAAAAATGTATAATTTTTAATCTCTCTGTATGATGTGGTGTTAAAGAGAGTAATCCAATTTGTGATGATGAACATCACAAATAAGTAAAGATATTATTTATTTTCAAATCAGATTACTGTCTTTGAACAGCACATCACACAGGGCGATTAATAGTTTTTTCCCGAAAACTTTTATTCACCCCGTAGAATGTATTGTGAACAGTAAATACCAATGATTACGTTAAAGTTATAGCTTCACCTTTCTTTAACATATGTGATATGGCCAATTAAATTAAAGGATTTCTGTATTGAAAATAGCTCTTTAAAAATCAAGTAGTCGTAAAAACTTTTAAATATGTCAAATTCTTATTTAGATTTGTCCAACGAGTCCAGAGGTATCAAAATATACAGGGAACCGGAAATAACGGAGAAATGGGGAATATGTGAAAACTCTCCTCTTTCCAATATATTTACGTACACCAAGTCTCATTTTGATATGTCTATAATACTCCGGGAGTTATGGCCAATAGATTCGTTGACACCCGGAATACTTAGTTAAAATTTCTCTAGATAATTTATTTTTTTCACAGATCCAGCTAATGAGCTTTAATTTTGTTTCTTGACTGAAATAATGAGCTCTTAAATTATAATCTTACCTCTGATTTTTATTTAAACAGTGATAAACAGCTATTTTGGATTGTTATATAATTGACTGATGCAAGGTATCAGATCAGCTACTAAAATCTTATTAAGTGGGCTTCTCAAGTCTTTTGGGACCACCCAGGTGTCCACCCTTTGTCCTACCAGAATAGCAGATTTTAGAAAGAAGGGCGTAAATTGATATTTTTAAAAAATCATTTACCAAAAACAGTTAAAGTTAAATTATTTTTTTACTAACCCGAACCAACTAAAACAGCCAAGACGAATTTCCTTTAAAGCTCAATTTTCTCCTATGCCAAAAATTTCTTCTTGGTAAAAATGTTTCGTAATCCATTGTGTTCTACTGTTTTTAAAAGTTAAAGAAATCGATTGTGAATGTTAATGAAATATTAAAAAATTATCTATTTTTAATTGGTCAAAATATACTTAATATTTAAATATAAAACAACTTCCGTTGTGTCCTGGTACATCATAATTTTAACGGTAGGTCTGATTCATAAGGTAACTTTACAACATCAAGAATATTTATAGGATTTATTTTTAATTTGTGCAATAAGAAAAGGCCAGCCGAGATATTAGCTCTGGCCTGATATAAATTTGGTGGTTTCTGCGTCTGTTTGATCTTTACTCTACAAGAATATTATATTACGTCAGGAGAAAATAAAAAAGTATATAAACAGAAATAAGAGAATATACACCAATGAAATGCCTATTATTTTATTACTTCTGTGAAAACCTAAGCTTTTCAAATTTAAGGATATTATGTCACCAGATACCAATTTTAGATATAATAGCTCCCATTTACTATTTCGGGTTTAACCTAAAGTGATATAAACGTCAATATCCTACATAAAACACTATGTATGTTTGTTATAATTTAAATTTCACAAGTCATCACTGTTATAAAACCCATAATAAATCCATAACCTATCTTCTTGGGTTTTAAGGAAAGGGACGTTTAAAAATGTTCAAAAGTCTGGATATTTTTTAACGCCATTTGCTCTAAAATCAAAAATAATGTATATACTAAAGCTCTTATGTCGGGAATAACTCGTTTAATTTGAATACTAAAATATACAGGGTATTCCATTTAAAATGTCAAAGTTTATATTACTTTCGGTTGCACCGGATGTAATACACGGATCCTATTATATTTCAAATTGGCATTTTCGTGGTCACCCGGTATAGTTTCCATAAAAATAATTTTACTTTAATATGAAGGTCATTCCTAAGTAGTACGTCTTGTCTTAATAACTAAATATTCACAGTGGCTTCAGCTATTTTATTCCTAAGTAGTACGTCTTGTCTTAATTACTAAATATTCACAGTGGCTTTAGCTATTTATTTGCTACATTTTCGTTGTTGTTGGGAAAGGTGAGTTGTGTTGTTAAATATCCGTTTAAAGTTAAAACTTTGATTACCATTATGTTATTTTATAATCCAATAATAACATCAGTATTATTATTTTAGGTTCCAAGCATGGAAGACGTGTCTTGGAGTCCTTGGTATTCCTTTTTAGATGTAGTTCGAGTCTTAGCAGCTGTACTTCTATTGGGAAATGTTCGGTTTTCGGATGGAAAAGGTAATTACATATTTGCGGTAATTTAAAGTTTGCATAATTTGTGTGAGAAGAAATATCTTTTTCTTTACAAGACCCAAATAATCTAATTTTTTCTCTTATTCTTTTTATATGCTTAATTCTATAATTGGTCACAAGTCAAGTTAAAATCATCTTATGTTAAACTTTTTAGGACTTGAAGTAGATGTTAGAGGTGAAACTGAATTAAATGCAGTGGCAGCTCTTTTAGGGGTATCGGGTGCGGCGCTTTTTAGGGGTCTAACTTCACGTACCCACAATGCAAGAGGACAACTTGTTAAGTCAGTAAGTAACATTTAATAAAAATGTATTCCAATTAACACGAGCCTAGACTCTCTAAAATTAAAAATTTACTTATTTAGGGTTATCCCCTCCCGTCATCAACAGAAACGTCAAAGGGTTCAAATGGGAATGGAAATCAAGTGATATAATTATAAAGGGTTTTCATTTTTTTTATGGTTTTTAGTTTTTTAATATTGATCCTAAAGACCAGTGGCTCACCTTTATTTTTGTTAAGAAACTCAGTATATTTTTACTGATTTACATGGTCATTTACCACTTTTTAAATTTTTAATTAAGAGCGCCATACATACAACTGCAATGTCACACTGCATTTATGACATGGTTGCAGTACAATGGTTCTCGGAATATGTAATTTTCTATTTATATTAGTGAACATATACCTGGTATCCTATCTACAATAAGAAATTTAAGGTCATTTCTTTCCTAACCGGAAATAAAGTACTGGATTTGTAAAACAATACACATTTTTTAAATATAACTACGTGCTTTTTTAACAATAAAAAAGGTATTGCCACCAGCTAAGGATCCCAGTATTTAAGGTGAATGTTCTACCTAATCGATTTAAAAAAACTAAAGACCACTAAAAGGAAAACCTGAAACCCTTTAAGATTAATTTAATTATTTGAAGCCCAATCCAAAAATGTGTCCCCCTAAAAACAAAAATTTACGATTTTTTAACAAGTGTACAAATAACGAAATTATACAGGGTCTAGTTTTGGTTAAAATTCACTGAACATTTAATAATTTATTTATTTGCTATTTCTGTTTTATAGGTTTGTGATGCTAATATGTCGAATATGACAAGAGATTGTCTCGCAAAAGCTTTATATTGCCGGACGGTAGCTACAATAGTAAGGAGAGCCAACAGTCTGAAAAGATTAGGATCAACTTTGGGTACATTAAGCTCTGATTCTAATGAATCCGTCCATAATCAGGCGGAAGTAAGCTAAATTTATTTTATGTTTTATGTAACAGACAATCCTTAATCTATCAATAGAAATTTAAACCCAGTAAAGAGATCCATATACCCAAAAAACTTTGTAAATATCTTAATACAGGGTGTTCGACTATATTTTGACAAATTTTGATCTCAAATAACTTTAGAACCAATTAAGTTATCAAGATGCGGTTTTCGCAGAAAGCCTTACATTTTTAAAAAGTTTTATTTATTTATTATATCCTTGCCATTTGGTTTTGAGATTCCCTTAACACAAAAACAAATTGGCCGATTTTCCGATATAGGGCAACTTGGCTATTTTAAATGGAACACCCTGTATATTTTTTAATCATTTTTAAATTCAATTTTTTCTGTTTAATGTATCATAAATTATAGTTATTTAAAAAATAATGGATTTATTAGTTTCTGAAAAACTGACTGTATGGCAAGTAAGAGTATTATTTGACAATGAAAATTTGCTACATCCAAGGTTTTTTTATCTTTGTGACATCTCACGAAGGCTTATGCCTAAATACGAAAGTACCGTAAGTGCCGGGGTATTGGATGTTTAACCCATTTTTTTCACTGTTCCGTCAACGTTATCCAAGCAGTGAAACATACAGTTTTGCATTTCACAGCACCTTTTAGACAACGCGGTAGTGCCACCACGGACGTTATTTTTAACACGCTTTTATTAGCTTGGGTTGTATCTATCTATCTATCTATGTAACGGAATCTTTGAGCCTAATTTTTACCAACTTCCAGCGATTCAATTTCTTTGAAACTTTGCACACGTATCAAGGACCGATGACAATGCAATAAATTAAAAACAGTATCCCGTTATCCTGATTAGGACCGCCAGGATAAATAAATTCCTTTACAGATCCTCTGTGAAAGAGTAAGCGAGCTAAAACTATGCGAGTGATCTGCGCATGCGTGCAGTTTCAGTCTTACTCGTCAATCGAGACACTCGACACAGCGCAAGGCCGACAGACTTTGTTCCGCACAAACTTGTTCGGAGAAGTCGCATGCTCAACTCGCTCATTCCTTATACATACGGCGGGAGTAACAATGAGTCTAATACATGGTAATTGCTGTTTATAGCCGATAAAGAAGGAATTCAAAAACTAATTGATATATCAAACTAAAAAATGAAAAATAACTTATAGTTTTAAAAAACTAAAAAACACGCTTTTATATGCAACCGAACTAAAAATTGGGAAATAATTTTTCATTACAAAGAGTTTGTCACTTCAGAATAAAAGCGTGGGGTGCTTAATATATTAATATATTAATATATATTATGATTATTCTACTTGCAAATATCTATGAGGGAAAAGTTATGAAAAAAATAGTAAAATGCACCCCACGCTTTTTACTCTGAAGTGACAAACTCTTTGTAATGAAAAATTATTTTCTAATTTTTAGTTCGGTTGCATATAAAAGCGTGTTTTTTAGTTTTTTAAACTATTATTTATTTAAAATAACTACTATCTAGAATTGGCAGAATACTACACAGAGGCTCTGCCATTACCATCTGTGAGGTGAAGAGCTATAAAAAATCCGTGGAGGGAACCGAGATTCGAACCCGGATCGCTGCGGTGAGAGGCTGATACGTTAGCCCCTTCACCATGCTCACCACAAATTACAGAAAATAATACTGCTAGACGTTATTCCCAAAATAATAATTGCAGTGATGCTTACTTTTTATAAACTTTTGTTATTATTGTAAATATCCAAAAGGTTTGTTGCCAAATTTTTCCTGTAACCTTGTATGTAGCAAATGTTTATTGTCAATTAATACTTTTAATTGCCATGCAGTCCTTTTTTTTTAATCAATAGTTTCATTACTTCTTATAGTAACCATAGCTTATGTTATATATACATGGTGTTCCAGTTAAAATAACAACAATGCCCTATATCGGAAAATTGGCCATTTTGTTTTTGTGTTAACGGAACGTCACAACCAAATGGCGATAATATATTAAAAAACTTTTTTAAAAAATGTTAGGCTTTTGGCCAAAATTGCATCCTGATAACTTTATTTGTTCTAAAATTATTCGCGGTCAAAATATATTTGGACACCATATATTATAAGCAATATAATTTATTAAAAATTTAATATCTTCAGTCAATATTACCCTTGTATATTAAATAATTTAAATGTGTACGTTTATTATTTTTAAAGTCACAATTTAGTCACACATTTATTGAGATGCCTAAACATAATTATAAGTGTTAATGTTCTCTAAAGGTGCGTTTAAATTAGAGCGAACAGAAAAGTTTGTTCGCTTGTGTCCGCTCTAATTTAAATGCACCTTTTAGAGTATGCCTTCAAGCATATCTAAATTTTAAATTTAAAGTTTAGCATATACAGGGTTTTACAGAATGTTGTTAAGAAAAGTTACACCATCGTCATCAGTTTTGGAGACTTACTGTTAGTAAAAAGAATCACTTTATTTGGTTACAAACTTATACAGTAAAATGTATAACCTTCTTTTTATTTCTGCTTAAGAAGGGAGTATGGTTTTAAAACCTAGTTTTTGACATTTTTTAAAATACATTTTCTAAGTAAGGAATATTTGAAGAATATTGTGTAAAAATTTGAGATGAATTGAGGCAAAATTAACGAAAATATGGAGTTTTAAATTACCACCTTATTCATGACTCTTATGTACGAAGCTAACTTTAGAGCGCTTTTCCCACAACTCACCTTTATAAAGTCGGTGACCATTATAACTTCAAAACTACGGCACAGATCTCTTGGAAATTCTATTTTAATTTATTTTGATAATTTTCGAGGTAACGCTGAAGGGTTTTTTTATTGTCAATATTTCTAATTTTAATAAAAACAAACCTTCTGATATTGTTTTTAAAGTTGCGTTTTTCTCTTTAAAGTGCTCCCAAAGAGTAAAAAATAAAATTTCAAAAAACCCTCCCAACGTTACCTGTGGACAACGATTTTTTAATGAACACATTTCACATGATCCAGCACCGAGATATGATGGTCACCGCAATTCGCTGTTTTTTCGAAATGCTTCGGAATAATGGTCGTTGTTGACATATTTCTTTTTTACCAAAAAGTTTACACAATGTTCTTTTATGGTAATGTTTTAATGTGTCATTAAGTTTAATCAATAAATATTGACTGTGTCGTCAAAAAAATTATAAAAATGTACCTTTTTAAGCATGAATTAACCATACCCATTCCCACCTTAAATCCACAACAAAAAATCTAAATTAATATGCAAGATTACTATTATTTAAATTTGAGTTTTTGGGCAGAAATTTATTTCTTAATGGCCAAAAACTACATTTTACTATTTTTAGTCTTAGTCAAAACAAAAAGAAAGTCATACTAGACTGTAATTATATCTTTATTTTTGTTTCCAGGTTACCAGTCAACATGCATCTACAGTAGGAAATGGCAGCAATTCTGCAGGAAGTAAATCGATGGCAGCCTTAAATAATGCAGTAAGACATGCCACAACTGATGGTTTTATCGGCATTTTGGATATGTTTGGATTTGAAGATCCCAAACCAGCACAGTTAGAGCATCTATGCATAAATCTTTGTGCTGAGACTATGCAACATTTTTACAATACACACATTTTTAAATCAAGTATAGAATCCTGTAGGTAAGCAAGTACATTTAAAATGTACTAATTTTAAGTATAAAGCACTGTATAAAACATAAAAAAAAATCTCTACAAATATTGAGTTATTTTGAAATAAGCTCATCAAATTACATAAAAAGTGACAAATGGCTTATGCGGGTCAATCAACTTTTATTTTTCCAATCGCGAAATCACTGCCTAAAAAAAATGAAAAATATATTGTGACGTATAATTTGAATACAGAGGGCCACTTTACGTCATTGGGGCAAATGTACCATATGGAACTATCTTTTGGACCATGAGACTGGTGGACAATAAAACTATCTTTTTCTTTCACTATAAGCCTACAGGAACTAAATTTAGTACGGGCATACCCCCACTAGGGGTAGCCCGTACGGGGGCTTAACTAAAACTTTAACTTTTTACTTGACTTAACTTCCACTACCTACTTCTAATCTAATATTTTTCTAATCTCTTTTTCTTAACTTCTCCCCTGTTTATATACAAAGTTGAACGCGGTTTTTGATGACTTAGCACGTTTACGACCTTGCCCCTAGAAATTTACCTTGCCGGTTCGAGGTCTAAGCTTTGACATTATTTTAAATTGTTTTATGTTTTACCTCAAGATGTATTTTTCCATTGTCAAAATAATTAAATAAATATTAAAATTATTAAAACTTACATACCCCCTATACAGGGTGTTCACAATATATGAATTCAATTGTTTTTATAGTCACTTTTATAATAATTTCACTTAAAATAAATCCTTACTAATAATTTATTGTTTTTATTTTTGTATTTTTTTTTATTAGTTCTTCAAGTGGTTTAAAGTGGCGTGTTTTATAAGGTTACTTTGGGTCACCGGGTGTCAATAGTCTGAATTACTTTTTATTACTATAACGCTTTTAATTAAATAACTTTTATTTTTAAAATTATATAAATGGATATACCATTAATTAGAAAAAAATATGCTTTATTTTTAGCAAAACCAGTCACTTGAATAGCTTAGGAAAAAAATATGCTTTATTTTTTGCAAAACTAGTCACTTGAGTAGCTGAGGTGAGTTATTAATATTTGTTAATAAATTATGTTGTTTTGGATAGTAAATGATGTAAATTTTTATGTAAGTATAAAAAACAAAAAAAACTATCTATCTATCGGAGAGTTTAAAAAGTTTTAAAAATGTCCGTGTGATGTCTCTTGAAAAATCAGCCATTTAGATAGCTAAATGGTTGTCCCTAGGAAAATTTGATTGTCCTTGGAATATGGTAATATGGCTTAATAATTAACAAGTAAGTTAGCCTGTTGGTAGTGACCCTGCCCTTTGATCCTCGTGTTGTGGGTTTGAATTATGTAAACATGAGACTCTCTTAATTTGGATTTTTCTGGTTTTATCGTTGAAACTCTTTCTTTGCTCATTGCAGATTATAATTTAGAAAGTAAATATCTATTATTTAAAATAAATAAGTTTTACAAAAAAAGTCGATAGAAATATAAGAATTCAAAACTTGGACAAAAAAATGTTGATTGACCCATGAATATTAAAATCATTTGTAGATCTATGACTTTATTTTAAGAATTAACAAACTATAGGAAAACTATTTTTAATATGGGGACTTTTTAACTTTTTAGGGATGAAGGTGTTAACTGCGAAGTAGAAGTCGATTATGTAGATAATGTTCCTTGCATAGATTTAGTATCATCTCTTCGGACTGGGCTTTTGAGTATGTTGGATGTGGAATGTTCAATAAGGGGTACAGCAGAATCATACATTTCAAAAATAAAGGTAAGACAAACATATTTTAATGAAAATAAAAATACAACCTGAAAAATTATACTCAAATGATTTGCATCAGCTTTAAACATATTTAAAAAAATGAGTAAAAGAACAACTACCCTGTGTCTATGAAAAGAAATTATATCTTATAGGTTGTCTTAAAATGTAATACATTTAAATTTAATATTTATGGTTTAACACTGAACATGTTAGTCTTTATGATTATGTTCTTTATTTGGTTTTTAAGTAACAGAATACGAAGTACACTTTGTGGTTATGTTATATTTTTTGTGCGTGGAGGACCCGTAAATAATAAATTTAAAAGAATACTTTACTATTTTAAAAATAAATATTAGAGGATAATTAGTAAAAAGTTTAACCGATAAGGAAATACTTAAAATTGTGTAATAAAGGAAGCATCAAGCAAAGTTTTAGAAAGACAGCAAGGTTGTGGGGGAGGTCCGGCAAGACATGCCCAGCGGATAACGTATCCACCGTCCTAATTTCTAAATGCAACCTTTTATTTGTCCGATATCTATCACTTAGTACAAACATTATAGCTAAAATGCTAACTTAGCTGATTTGCACTCCGCGAAACCGCTTCTAATCCTTAAGCCTTTAAAAACGTTTTAAACAGAAGTTAATGAATTTTTATTTGCGATTTGACAGTGTAGATATTTGAATTTTTGTTAGTAATAAAAATAATATAGTTTATTTAGTTTATTTTTAAATTAAAAGTGATAAAAATGTTTTATATATTATGTTGTGTGGAATAAAAAATGCTTACCTTTTAGTTATATGGAAATATTTAGAAGAATCTAAATATCTAGGATATATGAAATATGGTTTTATTAATTTAAACGATTATATTTTATAACAAACAATATCTACGTTAGTGGGAGACCTTATTCACCCTAGATTAATAACGTTATCCAACCCATCGGGCATCTTCGCCCATTGGTGGGGCTATAAAAACATAAAGTTTGTATACTGAAAACGTTTGAAACTAAAGGAAGCATACGGGGGAAGTGCAAACCAAAAAAACATTTTTTTCGCAAATTCCGAAATAAACATTTTCTACCAAAGTGTTCTTTAGTAGAAAAAAAGGGAAAAATTGACAACAAATTATTTAGCAAACAGTTTAGTTAAAAAATAAAAATCTGGTCTACTGTAGTAATGTAAGTAAAAGAGTTGTAGCTGTGTGCACGTTAGATTAAATGGGAAATACAAAAGTTTTCTTTAATTCTCTTAAAAATAATTGGGGTTTTGTATACCAAGAGTGCAAAATAATTAGCACATAAAATTATAAACCAGTTTTACATAGTAAATTTTAATTGTTGCAGGTCCAACATAAAAATAATAAACGCTTGTTCGATCCAAAACCGCTAGATCCCCGACTGTTTGGCATACAACATTTTGCTGGAAAGGTGATCTACGACGCCACTGATTTTTGGATACTAACAGGGACATTGTTCCAGACGATTTAGTAGCTGTTTTTTATAAACAAAGTTGTAATTTTGGATTTGCTACGCATTTGTTTGGTAGTGAACTTAAAGCTTTATTTTCTGTGGAAACTGTTCCTAGAGGCGTCAGCTTTAGGTAAGGTTAATTTATATCTTGGTTGCGATTTTACCGGTCTTTTAGTACAGACACAAACCAAATGTTATTCATAAATTGTGGAAATGTATATATTGTTATTTAAATTTTTGATTTAAAGCCATTTTATTCATGGGATTACCATGTTCATTTTTTAAATTTTGCATTAAAGTAATATGAAAATTTAAAAAGGTTTATATATTTTTATAATGTTGCTAATATATTATGTTTAGGTAACAAATATATATTTTTAATCTAACATTTTTTTAAAGAATAACTTTTGTCGTTATATTAAAAATAATAAATTTTACAGGTACAGTAAGTTAAGTCCATCCGTGAATACACTGTATATTCTACAAGCAATTCTAAGCAAATGCATGTGCCACACGCTATACCTATCTTAATTACTTGAGTTCTTGAGAAAATAGCATTAAAAAATGTAATATTTACCGCCATTTTTATTTAATTATAATATATTCAGAGCACTTGAATTTTTATTTTAAAGCATATCTGATGACATTAAGTTTTAAAAATTATATCAGCCAAATGACCGCTGCGGTTTCGCTGAGTCATTCGAATCCTAGGGATCCAATTTTCGATGACATTCTAACACAAATTTGTCCAATCTCACCAATGGTGCGAGGTTTGTTGGCCTTTAGGGCGGCAATCCTTTGTGGTTTGTCGGCATATATTCGAGATTTGATGAAACCCCGCAAAAGAAATTCAACGGACTTAAATCGCCGGACCTAGGTGGGAACGTTTGGCAAACTAAACACTGATTTTGATTAGAATTTTCACGATTTCTACGCGTTGGTCGATCGTGTAGCGTTCCATAGTAAAATGGCATTACTCACTGACTACTCCGCCAAAATTTAACTGCTGTATCATTTTTTAATTGGTCATGCACTGTTGTCAAACATTGAGCGTAAAAATAAAAAACCTTGCTTAAAAAATTATGTTTTAAGGCTATATTTAAATTTAAAAAATAACCTCAAAAATTTTGACAAACCAGCCAGGGGAATTTTTTAAACTTTAAATTTTGACAAAATATTTCAGTTTTCTGGTTCATTGTGTATTATTTAGGATTTGAACTATATGTATTGTGTGATAAAATTTTTAGGATATTTTTAAAATTTAAATATAGCCCTGAGTCAAGGAGATGAAAAAAATAGTGATATATTAGTACTGTCATGTAGAGTTAAAAAAAATCTATTATACAGGGTTTTCAAAAAATTTAAAGTTATTTTTTAAATTTAAATATAGCTTTAAACACAGTTTTTAAGGTAATCCTGTGGCAATACCACCAAAATGGGTGCAGGTCTCTATCTTTTTGGATCTTAGACTAATATAAAGCCGAGAGATTGCCCATACATGGTTCCTAGAATATGTGGGCAATCTCTTGGATTCATATAGAGCACATAAAAAAATTAAAGATATGTTTTATATTAGTTCGGCGGATTCATTTTTTATTAGATGCTATTTTTGGGTACACGCCAAGTAAGATTAAAAAATCAAAAAAATAAAAAAAAATAAAAAAAAATAAAAAAAAATAAAAAAATAAAAATAAAATAAGTAAAAAAAAAAAATTGACATTTCGGTAGCAAGTCTGCCACCGCTGTCAAGATAAAATTAAATTAAAATAAAAAATTTGAACTATTATTTAGGTTTAAAAATTATTTTTTTAGCTCTTTGTTAAGGAAATCCTTTGACATTAAATAATGTCGTTATTTATTTTAAATTTTTTGGATTCTGTGGTTTTTAATCTTCCTTGGCGTGTACCTAAAAATAACATCTATCACATAAAAATAATGTGACAAGGTCTAATTTTTTTAAGCCCCTCCTTACAGGACGTCGCCTAAAATAGGTTTTTCTTAACATACTACTTGGCAAAATAAAATATATGTTTTAATATGCTTATTATTACTTAGGACTTATTAAAATGTTGTCCCTGTAAAACTTTTCCATTTTTTAGTGTGCTGCTGTTTAATATTAATAAATTAAAGCGTTTTCGAAAAAACATTTTTCTGCTAAAATAGGGTATTTAATAATTTTCTTTGTTGGTTCGACATAGACTTCCTCTAATCTTATGCATTATCTAACTCTAATTATTAAAGTCTATGGAATTCTCCAGACTGCTGCAACAATATTTTTTTATTGTCGTGAAAATTAAAGAAAAAAGTTTTTAGTGCCAATTGCAACTAAATAACAAAATGTTTTAAGATGTACTTACTAAATAAAACTTGTTTATGTCGAAAACGGTTCAATTTATCGACATCGAACAGGATCTAAGGGCTTAAGCTATCTACAAATATTTTTTTATTTGTTTAAGAAACAAGATGACAAATATTTAGTACTATTGTGTTAGGGTAGAATAAATATGTATACTAACAAGGAAACTATTTCATATATCTCCCGCCGAATTTGATGAACCTGCAATATGTTGTAGTACATCAAAAGATAAGACACGTATTTCTTTTTAAACGGCTATTAAACACATTTAAGAGGTAAAATTTACCCCTGAGATCCACTATTAAAATTATTTTTATTAAATATCTTGAGGAGAAAGGGATATATGCTGATATAATTTTCGACAAATAAAATTATGGTTTTGATTTTGAGATCTCAATCCGTTTTAAAAATACGGGAAAAAACAATTTAAGGGTGGATTTTAGGGGTGTATTCCACTCCTTAAAGGTGTTAAATTTTTCAAACTAAGCTAAAAATTGATTTTGGGTATTTATGTATATTTATATTTTTATTTTGTTAAAGGATATCTCCCACCTCTCATACAGACCTTTTAAATGGGGATGAACCGGTGTCGACCCTTACTCAGGATTTTCATACCCGCTTGGACAACCTACTTCGTACATTGGTTCACGCAAGGCCTCATTTTGTGCGATGTATATGTAGCAACAATCAAGAAGCACCCAATAGATTTGACCGGGGTATTGTTGTTAGACAGATCAGGTCACTCCAAGTTTTGGAAACTGTAAATTTAATGGCTGGTGGTAAGTATTTCTTATACCTGGGACACATGGTATTTAAAGTGAATTTTCATGGAAACTACTTCCAGCAAGCAAAATAGTTCACGCGATATTATGTAATGTTCTGTATAAGACATTACTATACATGGCATATTTTTTTATGTCTGGCATCTTACGCCTACATTACTTGCGAGTGTTTATAACTCCAGCCAAGATAAAAATGTATGTTTCACTAAAATATACAAATGTACAAACATAGAACATTCTTAAGACTTCACACTTCTATACAGGGTGATGCAAAAATCGATCACGAAACTTAAAGGGGTGATTCTACTTGACAAAATAAGGGTAGAGCTTCATAGATTTTTTTTCAAAATGTCATTCGTTTTCGAGTTACAAGCCGTCAAAGTTCCATTTTTATTTTGGTTTTTTCGCCATATTGCATTTATTTATTAACCAATCCAGTTGATATTTGGCACACAAATCGAGCTTTGCAGATTCTAAAATTTTAAGACAAAAGTACTTTTTTAAAATACCCCCAGAGGGCACTTTACCTAAAACTTAAAATTTATTTACATCCTAGCTTTTTATTTTGAGAGATATCGGAAAGCTAGGGGCGGCAGAATTTGGTGTTATCAAGTTCTATCACTTATCTACGAGGTTTGATCAAAAATGTAATTTTTGCTCAAGAGTAAAGAATCTGCATTTTCCGAATATCAAAAATTGTTATAAAAAAGATGTTTAAAAAAAATCTCAAATATACAAATGTTTTCTTTTCTATGATATCGATAAAAATTTATTTTGTGCATTAGAGCAATACAACTATACGATGCAATATACCAATGTTCAATGCACTAAGGTACAACTTTATATTTTTACCGGTATTGCAGAAAAATTAAAAAATCCTGTAAATAAATAGGTTTGCATATTTAAAAACATCTTTTTTACAATAACTTTCAATATTGTAAAAATACAGGTACTTACTTTACTCTTAAGCAAAAATATTTTTTTTGCCAAATCTTATAGATGACTGATAACTGATTATTGCCTTTTAAGTTTGGATCATGCAAAAATTTTTGTAAAGCCTAAACTGTTTTTCCTGAAGTTATAAATAAAAAAGTTTTCCATATGATACTAACTTTCGTAGACACTCGGTATATTATAGTTTGTTAGTTAGTTTTTTGAAAAAATTAAAAAAGAATATTTTGATTCAAAACTAAAATTATTTTTTCAGGTTATCCGCATCGTATGAGATTTAAGGCATTTAATTATCGATATCGGCTTTTGGCACCATTTGCGGAACTGAGTCGGACTGAGGACAAAGTGAATGATGATTGCAGAATAATACTTCAATATGCTGTTGATCAGTTAGCTAAAAGAGAAGTAAGACATTTATAATCAATTTAAGCGCTGCATTATTATTTTTGCTTTTTTGTTGACGTTTTAAATTGAAGACTGGGGCAAAAACCTGAGTCATCGGCGGGTTCTTTTGAATCTCCGATATATTTAAGATTTCAGTATCTTTGTCTTAAATATTATCAATTTTTGGAACATATCTCTGTACTATTTTTTTTCCTTATTTTGTTAAACTCAATAGAAAAAACTGCTGCGTATTTGTATTTGGTCACTACCCATTGAAAATGCTGTCAGTTTTTAGGTACAAAATTTGCTATATGCTGGAAGAATCGTCGACTCACAGAATTCAATTTGAAATAGCAAACTTGAAGGTTTTGTTAATATTTAAAAGCTATGTGTAGGGTTTAAAATGTTTGCTAAAGAACGTAATAATATCCCGAGTAATATACGCAAGGCAATTTTTTTTTGGATATCAACAAATCAAACTAATAAACTATTTACTCAACTGTTAGTTTGCAGCAGATGTTTTCCGTGTGGTATATCCACGCCATAGATCATTTAAACGTTTAATGCAAAAATCACACCATTCTGAACTTGTCTGCTTTTTGCTCCAAACTTGTGTCGTCGACTATGTCCAAAATTCTCATAGCGACGTTAGTATGTTTTGGGCTACGTGAAAAGTAATTTTTGTCCAAAAATGGACTTGTCCCGTTTTTTCCCCAAGTCTTCAATTATATTATTTGTGAAAAATAAGTTAAGTGTGTTTTAAAATTTTTAGGCTGGAAGCCCAGTATCAACTAGTTGGGCTTTAGGCAAGCGACACATTTTTCTAAGTGAAGGAATAAGGCAGCAGTTAGAAAAGCTTAGAAATGAAACAAGACAGAAATCTGCCACCTTAATTCAGTCGACCTGGCGAGGATGGAGATGTCGGTAAGTTTTATCTTTTGCTTATTGTAGAAATATTTTAAAAACAATAATAAACCCTAATTTTCTGCATACACAATATTTAACGATATCATTTTTTTTTCACGACCGTTAAAAAAATGCTGTTTTTTTAATCGTTACCATGAACTTAAAGTATTTCATTCTAGTACACTACATAAAGTGTTATACTTTGAAACTTTTTTCACACTTTAAATTATTGTTTTCTGTTAATGCCTACAACAATAAACTTAAATATCAATTTATTCAATGTAACAGTAAACGCCACATCAACTGAACCAAACGGTCAAGTTACCTGTGATTTCGTAATTATGTTTTTAGTTCATTTGTCACTAGTTTTAAAATTTGACAGTTTGCAAATAAATTTAATAGAAATTATAAAAAATTAATAGTAATAATGAATTTGGATGACTACGAAATTGAAAAGAAATTTATACTGTTTTAGTATTATTTATACAAAAAGTAAGTATACAATTTTCTAAAATTAAATAATAAATGCATAGTTACGATAATAATAATTGTTAAAAAATAAGGAGGCTATGTTTTTTGTTGAAATTTAATGACTGTGCTGCATAAATTAAAATTAATACTTTTGTATAAATAAAACATGTATAAAATGGTATTTTGGAAAAATTTTATACGGTCCTGGAAAATATATAGTATGTAACACATGCATAAAGTGGTCTTTTTTACTCTTTGGACAATCCACGAAGGCTGAAAGCCTAAATACTAACGTACCGTGGGTGTCTTAAGCAGGGTAAGAGGAAGTTTGTTAACACGGGACTTAAAAACTTGAAGATTTGGGGGAAGGAAAGACCTCCGCTGGCAGCAGGTTCCACAGTCTAGAAACTCTAGGGATAAAAGAACGAACGAAATGGGAAGTTCGGGGCCTGTCCAATTGAACTGTATAGGGATGCATACGCGCGGCACCACGAGTTTCTCTGTTGGGAACTGCAAGAGGAGGGACTATACTGGACAATTCGTCGGAGCAGAAGCCGTAAAAGTATCTATAGAAGAGCGATAGATCTCCCACAGCTCGACGATGGGCAAGAGAAGGAAGTCTTTGAGTAAGTAAAGGATCATTAATAAGACGAACAGCCCTTCTTTGAATGGCATCAAGAATGCTGAGGGTTGTAGGGGATGCCATTCCCCAGACATGAGAACAATATTCCAGAGAGGGTCGAATTTGGGACACATACAAAGTGTATAAATTGGAAGGAGAAAAATACTTTTTGGCTCGGAAAAGAAATCCAAGCTTTTTGAAGCCGCGGTGGCTATAGATACAATGTGTTTATGCCAGTTAAGGTTATTCTCAAATGTGATGCCCACAAGGTTAAATGTGTCCCCGCTCTGCAAAACCTGGCCACTCATAAGCAAAGGATGAGTGTTTGATGATTTTTTTCGCGACAAGGAACACGATTGTGTTTTTGATGCATTAAATTGAACGAGATTTTTGGCGCCCCAATCCAATATCAAATTGAGATCCTGTGAAAGAGATATCTGCATCGCCCTGCGTTTGCTTTCCAAGTCGGGTTGAGAGATTGGTTTGGGAACCTGAAAAGTGGAGTGAAGGGTACTATCGTCAGCATAACTATGAATGGGATTGGTTGTGGAAGAAAGAAGGTCGTTGATGTGAAGAAGAAACAAAGTTGGTGCTAGTACTGAACCCTGTGGCACTCCAGCATTAATTTCGTGAAAGCTTGAAGAGTGGCCATCAACAATGACTGATATACGTCGATTAGAAAGATAACTGGAGAGCCAAGAGCAGAGTTTAGTTGGAAGACCGTAGGAGGGAAGTTTATTAAGAAGTGCGTCATGCCAGACTTGGTCGAAAGCTTTAGATATATCAAGAGCAACGATCTGGGACTCACCTAGAAACTCAAGAGACTTGTTCCAGTTGTGTGAAACGAAGGAAAGAAGATCTGCTGTAGATCTCTTGTGACGAAATCCGTATTGCCTGTCATGTAAAATTTTATGTTTTTCTAAGTACCTAAGAATTTGCGAGTTAATGGATTTCTCCATTACTTTACAAAGCATTGAGAGGAGTGAAATGGGTCTATAGTTGGATGGAAGAGATTTAGATCCTTTCTTGGGAATAGGCTGGACACGTGCAGCTCTCCAGCTGTCTGGAAATATACCCGTGTCATAAGAAATTCGAAAGAGCCTGGTTAAAATAGGTGCAAGTTCAGGAGCACATTTTTTTAAAACGATTGCTGGTATTCCATCTAGCCCAGACGATTTCTTGGTGTTAAGAGAAGAAAGGATACGCTTAATGTGTTTTACCTTAAAAATAATATTGGGCATTTTGTGAGGAACTGGGGGAACAGTTGGAATTGGATGATTGACAGGTGGATGAAGGGTTGAATTGGCAGCAAATTGTTTAGCAAATAGTTCGGCCTTTCCTTTAGATGTAGAAATAATTTCATCTTCCAAAGTTAATGGTGGAAAAGAACTGGTACAGAAATTTCTACTGATGTTTTTGGCAAAGGACCAGAAGGATTTGCTGCCATTTGAGCAAGAAAGTACTTTGTTTTTTATACGGTTATCAAAGGAGTCCTTGGCGTCTGAGATTGTTTGGTGGTAGTGGTTTCTTGCTTCAATGCTGGCCAGTCGGTTTTCTGGACTAGGATCCTGTAGAAACTTCTTGTGAGCCTGAACTTTTAAAATTCTAGCTTTGTCACATGTTTTAGTGAACCAAGGTTTGTGATTAGAGGGTTTGATGGTTTTCTTGGTGTGAGGTACATAGGTTTCAACGCCCAATAGAATTGACTCGGTCAGTTGGTTACAGATTTCGGAAGGATCCTGGGAAGAAAAGCAGATAGTGTCCCAAGGGTACGTGGCGAAAAAGTCCCTAAGGCCATCCCAGTCGGCTGAGTTGTAGTGCCATACGGTGCGTGGTGGCATGGATTCATTTACCTCAGGATGTACAGAGTAAGATACAGTAACCAAGCCATGATCTGAGCGACCTAGAGGGGCAGTAACAGATGCTTCATAAAGTTCAGGGTTAGAAGTAAGAAAAAGATCTAAGGGGTTTGAGCTATAATTTGGCACTCTAGGAAAGTAGGTAGGAGTCATAATAAGGTTGGTAAGAGAATTACTGACTGCGAAGATTTCGGCTGCTCTGCCTTGAGGGTCAGTTTTTGAAGAGCCTAGCCAATCCTTATTATGGACATTGAAATCGCCAAGCACGATTACTTCGGCCATTGGAAACTGGGAAATGATACTGTCGATCTTTGTTGAAAGAAAGTCAAAGAATTCGACATAGGAATTGTCAGATGGAGATCGGTACAAACAACAGATAAATTTAGTAGAAGACCTAAGGGAAAGTTTGAGCCAAAGGACATCGGGCCTACCCGATTCAAGATTAGAAACTCGAGCACAAGCCAGATCGTTGCGAACGTAAGCACACACGCCCCCATGTGGGCGAAAAGACGAAATAAGTTCGTAGCCTGGAAAGAGAAGGTGGCTGGTTGAAGTTTTAGAACTTATTTGTGTCTCCGTTAGAAACAGTATGTGGGGCTTAGATGACTCAAGGTGATGGTGAACGGAGTTTATATTGGTGTTAAGCCCACATATATTTGCAAAGGAAATTAAACCTTTCGATGAAGGCCCCCGGATGCACCCCTCGCCCGGAGATCCGAATGGAGGGTATTTTACCTCCGGAATGTTTTACTCCCGGGTGTGCCGCCATCATTTTTACATAATTTTGGGGTGAAAGGAAAAAAAGAAAAGAAAAAGAAGGAAGAAGGAAAACTGACTCACTTACCCAGCACTCGCCTAACGGCTCGTGCTGTTAAACTTTCTGTTCGTAAAAAAGTATTACCTTATGCACTTCTTACATAAATTACCTACTATTTTTAACAAAGTTATCTCTTTGGCGTTTTGTTTAATAAATACTTTATTAGGTAATCTTATTACATAAAGACGTAATTTATTAAAAAAATTTAAACGTGCAGTCACAATAAATTTTGCAATAATATTGATTTGTTGTTGTGTGTGTTGAGCGTGTTTAATTATGGTAAAAATTAGGGTTGTATTTCCCAGCAAATTCTATGAAAAAAGTTTATGTAAATATATTTTTATTTCAAGATATGGAGTGTTAAACGGTTTTAAAAACTTGTTTTATTTAGTAATATTTGAAATATTTCCTTTCTAAATTTTATACAATTTTTGGCAGTAACATTTGTAAAAGTAATGGGATTGTATGGCCATAGATTTATTAAATTTATTTATTATTGTTAAAATAGTTTCCCCCTTTTATCTCTTGAATGGGACAAGATATTAAAATTGGGTAAAATTTGGGTAAAAGGGTATCACTTAAGCTACTCTTTGGCATAGAAGTAATTTCGTTCGCGTGGCCTAGGGCCAAGGAAGCACTAACATCTTTTTTTTGAAATGGAAAGGGGGTCATGTAGTACCTTTTTTAAAGGCCCTTTAGTTCCAACTAAACACCACTTGGTTTTTGAAAATCGGCCCAGTCGTTCCAGACTTAAAACAGTTTGAAATTTGGCTTAAATACCATACAAACAGTGCGGTTTTAATAAAATTGGCTTATAAGTCTAGAATGGCTAGGGCGATGTTTAAAAACAAAGTGGCTAAGTAGGGAATCCAAGAGCCTTTAAAATGAGGTTTTTTTTAAATCTTTTGTGACGTTTCACGAAGGCTTATGCCTAAATACCAGTGTACCGTGATTGCCGGGCAATTGGATGTTTAACCCATTTTTCACCCCGTATCGTCAACATTATCCAAGCACTGAAACATGCAGTTTTGCATTTTACAGCACCTTTTAGACAACGCGGTAGTTATTTTTAAAATAACTCCTACGTAGGATTGGCAGAATCCTACACAGAGGCTTTGCCATTACCATCTGTAAGGTGACAAGCTATTAAAAACCGGCTCGAGGGAACCGAGATTTGAATCCGTATCGCTGCGGTGAGAGACTGATACTTTAGCCCCTGCACCAAGCTCGCACAATATCACGCCACATATTTGAAAAAAAGTTGGTGCTGCCCCCTTTACACTAGGTCACGTGACCAAAATTATTTTAATGCCAAAAGTAGCCTAAGTGACACCTTTTTTCTACAAATTTTACCTGATCTCAGTATCTTGCCCGATTCAAAAGTTAAGGGGAAGAAAATTTTAAAAATCGCAGTGTATGTACAATTTGTACCAACTGGGGCAAAACTTTAAACGCTTGTAACTCTAGAACGACTAACCCAATTTTTAAAATTAAAACGGTGAAGATTAGAGAATCGAAATGCCTTTAAAACATGCCCCCTTTTTTATTTGAAAAAAAGTTGCTAGTGTTGTATGTAAACAAGTAGTTTAAGTGACACACCCTTTACCTTTTATAAATTTTACCCGATCTTGATATCTTGTCCCCTACGAAAGATAAAATGGGGGAAACTCTTTTAATATTCTCACTGTATATTTCTAGCAGGAAAAAATGTAAACCACTGAATTTTGAACAACTTTATTATATTTTTTTGCTAATTAAGGAAACGAGATTACCGCTCTTCTGTCTCACAATATAATAGCTAAGCTTACGAAACAAAAACAAAATGCGGTAAAATGCATATCCACGAACTACACAATAAGCTTAAGAAAACTTTTCTTGTAAATATTATTTTTTATATTTATTAAAAATTATTTAACCACACCAACAAATAAGAGTAAATTCAATATTAATACCATGTAAAATATCGAATTTTACTAGGAAGGTTATTTCTGTTTCATGGCTGGTTCAGATATGCATTTGGGTAAGTTATTTTTATTAAAAGCTCTACAAAATAAAATTAAGAAACTTTCTCTTTTCCCAAGTCACCAATTTAGGCGGCCAAATAGACATTGATTTAAAAAAATATTTGACATAAAATGTTTACAACTTTATTTTGCAGATGTCGTTTATCGACAATAAAACGAGATAAACCCGACGTTCTTAGTTCTACAGCTCCACCGAAAGTTGCCCCACCTAGAACTGGAGTTGCTCCTAGTACTCGACCACGACCTCAACCAATTGCGGGCACCCCTCCGCCCGATATGACAGAAAAATGTGATGCAAAATTAATTCAACAAACTTGTAACTTGTTTGGACTAGATCTCGAAAGGCCTCCTCCAGTTCCTCCTAGTAGGTCATACACCGTTACAGGAAATACAAAATTAGGTAAAAACTAATCATATTGTAATAAAATTCAATATTATCAGGTCAATATTTTACCAATTTTAATCGGTCTCGCTGTCAAATTAACATAAGCACTACTTTGGGGTTTTTTGTCATGCGCATTGCATAATTTTTTCTGTTTTTCTTTGTGCGTAGAACGTGTAATCACGAAACACTTGATTTAAATTGTGTCACGTGTCGGATTAGAAATTGCTTTTTCTTTCTTTCTATTCTCATTGTATAATAATCAAGGGACTGTTAAGCAAATAAAACCCTTATTTTTTAGGTTACCCACAAACAAGAGTTATGAAAATGTCCTTTCCCGAAGATGCGTCCGGTGATGGACCTGTTCTTCTTAAGGGAGAAACGGTTCTTGTAGTGGGTGCTTCTCAGAGAAGAGGTCATCTAATAGTAGAGAGCAAAAATACCACCTTACATGTGCCTTTTCAATTTATGGAGCTTAAACAGTGTTAACATTAAAAATGTCGATTTGTAGATTAGTACTGTATGTATAAACATGAACGCATTTTGATACCCAATATGATTGCGGATAGTGTTTACAAGAGGAAAATAAACTAAGAAGTAACATTTAAATAAATGGTACTCTATTAACATATTGTCTACAATAAAATTTTCAAAGTAATTTTTTTTGTGCAAGGTGGGCACAAAATGAAAAAAAAAAGAAAGAAAGGTTATTCTGGTAGGTACATGAAAATAAACCAAAAAGTGAAATGTCTAAAATTGTTACTATACCTTGGTGTCTAAAATACAATTTAAAATGAGAGAAATGTATTTTGTTTCTTTGTTATTTATGTACGAATATACATACATATGTGACAAGATACAAAAAAACTTACTACTTATTATATAACTTGCTTACAAAATGTGTAACAAAAAATGTAAAACAGTTATGATATACTTTTTAGTGTCTTATGTTTAAATAATTTATTTTATAGGAAAACATAAACTCTAAAATGAAAAACAAAAACAAATTTTTTAATTGCATTCTTAAATATCCAGGAAAATATCATTATTATACAATTTTCCTAGAAGCCTTAATTTTTTAATTTTGGTTGCATAATAGCGGAGGCAACAGCAAATAAAAATAATTCTTACTATTGGTTAATTACGTTTGTAGTTATAGTTGCCGACTTTATAAAGTTTTTATTCTTTTCTTTTAGTTTTCATTCTTAATCAAAAATGAACAGAGTTGTTACAGTTTAAGAAAGAAAATAAATGTTTGCTCTTAAGAATTTCCGCATCGTCTATTTTTGACAATTTTTAACTGCTTAAAATTATTTTTAATAGAGATCAGTAAAAAAAATTTGTCTAATTTTCTTTTTGAAAATTAGCATTTATAAAATTTAAAAAATGGTAATATTTTTCTCCGAAAAATTTAAAACAATTATTTTTTCATTTTTATTATCATTTTAACTGCCATTAAAGTAACTGCTCAGTAAATTATCATTTTCATAAGAACTGTAATCTATTCATTTACACTTTAAAATGACGAAAACAAAAACTCAGTAGACGTGGGAAGTCTTTTAATTATTTTTAATTTCTTTTATAATTAAAATAACAGGATTTTAGTTATTATAAAAAACATTTTTTATTATTAAAGGATTTGTAATTACCAGTACAAAAGTAATGTATCTTTTAAAGCTATTTGGAATTTTTTACACTATATGCTTAAGTTGGATTTTTTTAACCATCTTCGGTAAATGCGAATTTGCTATTTTAAATCTTTTTTTTAAAGCAAGTCGTTTAGGGTGAAGATTTTTTGGTGTTTTTATTTTTTGGTTTATTTGCCCGTTTGTAAATTCCATTTGTGGAAATACTGTAAACGTATCAATATTTAAAATAACTTATTTTAAATATTTAATATGTTTTAATTTAAAAATATTTTATGTTTTTCGTAAATAGATATATCAGCGATAAAATGGTTTTTTGCATAATTAGATTTAAACATGAAATATATACTCAATATAAAGAAGTGAACCTAAGGGGCTTTCTAACTATTAAAACATTTTTTTATTGTGTATAAATTTTTCTTACTCTACCTATAATATTATAATAAACAGAAAGTCCCAAGTCCCATATAAAATATTTTTTAATATTATATGTAACATTTTGTTTACCCATACAAGTACAAAAGGTTAACAATTTGCAATATTGCAAAACAAAGTTTGTGTCGCATATTACCGTTGTTGTTTATTATTTTATGGTTTTTAAGGTTTTAGCGCCAAAAATTATTGTTAATTGTTTGGTTGATTAAAAAACATATTTAAAATCAATATTTTCCACCAATTTCTAAGTTTTAAGCATTTTTTTCTAACAATGATCTCTAAAGAAACCAATTACAAATTCAGTATTTCTCGGACTTGGGACCTTGGACTGTTTTAAAATAATCTTACACAAATGTCAATAAATACTACGATGCCGCAGATTTACCTGAAAGCAAATCAGTGGTATAAACCTAGATCCGAACATAAAGTCCAGTTTCTGTTAATGGGCTACCGAACCGTTTTTAAAAACACTTGAAATAATCAATCAGTTTTTCGACACCCCCTACGTAAAAAAAAATACAAAAATACCTCAGTGTTTTAAGCAAAGGAAAATATAAATTTAGATGTTTTAAAAATTATTGCTTTTAACACAATATATGTATACAATTATTTGATAAAACTACAATGCGTTTGTATAGTTCCTTATAGTGACCATATTATACTAGGTTATTAAAAACTAATGAAACTTCTAAATATCTTTAAACCGCTAAACCTAAATTAACCAAATGTGATATTTAAAATTTGTTGCACATGCAGAATTAAATTGTGATATTTTCACTGGTGCCAGATTTTCCAGGTTTGTGCTAAACAAACTTTGTTTGTCTTTTTTAAAGGAATGTCAAATTTTTTATATTGCAATAAATTGGGCTGCGCAAAATTAGTAAGTTTACACATTTTCAAAATTCTGTCTTTAATAGTTGCTTAGATATGACACACTATGCGCAAAAAGTACATTAGCTTCTAAATATCTTTAAAACCGCTGAATTGGTTTAAACAAAATTTTGTGTTTGAAGGTACTTGGGTCAACTGATCAGTTATATTGGTATTGTAGCCAAATTTAATTGAAAATACGGTTGTCATATCTTGGCAATGGTAAAAATATAAATTCAGATGTTTTAAAAATTATTGCTTTTAACACAATATATATACAATTATTTTTAATAAAACTACAATGCGTTTGTATAGTTCCTTATAGTGACCATATTATACTAGGTTATTAAAAACTAATGAAACTTCTAAATATCTTTAAACCCGCTTAGCCTAAATTAACCAAATTTAATATTTAAAATTTGTTGCACATGCAGAATTAAATTGTGATATTGCCACTGTTGCCAGATTTCCCAGTTTTGTGCTACACAAACTTTGTTTGTTTTTTTAAAGGAATGTCAAATTTTTTTATATTGCAATAAATTGGGCGGCGCAAAATTAGTAAGTTTCTACATTTTCAAAATTCTGTCTTTAATAGTTGCTTAGATATGACACACTATGCGTAAAAAGTACATTAGCTTCTAAATATCTTTAAAACCGCTAAATTGGTTTAAACAAAATTTTGTGTTGGGTCAACTGACCATTGTAGCCAAATTTTATTGAAAATACGGTTGTCATATCTTGGCAACTAGTAAATTTTAAAATTTAAAATTTTAAAATCTTACCAAAGTTGCACGCTTATTTCATTGCAATCAAGATAAATGGGGTATTTAATTTAAAATAACAAAAATATTACGTGCAGTGCAAACAATATAACAACACTGACGACACCACTGCTCAATGCTACTTGCCCAGAAATCTTTCCCTACCGAAATTTGTAAACGCAGCTTGCGGTTTAAAGTTATTTGAGGTCATATCTACTTTTACCCTAAATGTAGTGTTAGGCTATCTAAGCAACTAGTAATATGGAAATTTTAAAAATTTGTGGACCTATTAAATTTGGCCCTCGCAATTTGTTGCAAAAAATAAATGGAATATTCCATTTAAAAAAAAAAAAGATAAGTGTAACACAAAAGTGGAAAATCTTGCAGCGGTGCCGTTATCACTGTTTAATTCCCCATAGCCTTCCAGATTTAGCTTTAGAGGTTTTAAAGATACTGAAAAGTTACAGTATTTTTACCAACCCAGTATATGATTTGTGTATTCAGTGCAATAAAAGCTCACACAGTAAAAGAAAGCATAAAAGAAGATATATATTTCCATTAATTACGCAAACAAAGGTGCCCTGTAATGATGACCTAACTAAAAGTAAGTTGTTTTGCATTTAAGCCAAAATTTAATTTAAAAAACACAAATAAGTGCATGTAACGTGCAAGTACCTCGGTGGAATTTAAACATGCCAATCAATCTTCCATTTACGATGCCCCCTTGGTTTTTCGTAGTTTTTATATATTCTTATCGAAATTTCACGTTATCGTAAAAGTACAAATTGTTATTATTTTCGCATAATCACAAATCTTAATCACTTTTTAACCAAAGTGTCAATTCTCCTAATGGGCATATTTACGATCAGTCATGCCTTCGAGCCAACCTGAATAAAGGGAAGCTTGCGAGTTAGTGCAATCGTGTGTATATTTACTGACTGATAAAGATTTCCTACGTAAATGTCAGTATTAGTATTACTCGCAGACTTGCCTCTTTAGGTTAGGGGTAGGCTCGAAGGCGTGCCTCACCTTGTATACAGACTGTCCACGGATGGGGATAACAAGTGGACAAATGGACCATAAGTTTCATTTTTCGAAAAAAAGTCATTCTTTATAAAAAAATTTGCTTGTAAAAAATAGGATTTACAAAGAGAAAAATGTTGAATTTGTATACAGGGTTGGAAAAAACTTAAAAAATTGATTTTTTTCCAAGAGTAAACTATCATTTTCTTCATTTTCAGGCAAAATGTCATAAGGAAAATTTATTTAGAATAATGTTTGTAATCGATAGCTGCAGTAATACAAAATTTTATTGAACTCAATAATTTGGCGAACTCGCCTTGATAGCATTCGTTTACAGCTGAAGAATTGTGTTGTGTATATATAGAAATTTCGAGAAAGTAGGTCTTTAAAAATCAAGTTATAAAAGTTTTTTAGGTCATTTTATTATACAAATTTAAAATAATTATTTTTTGATAACTCCAAAATTAGTTTCATGAATTTTTTGATACCACTGTAAAATTAAGAAAGTCATTAAAAATGCTATTCTAAATATATTTTGCTTAAAAATTAAAAATAAAGGTTGTTTACACTTGAAGCAAAATCATGTTCTTTAAGTTTTTGCAAACCATGTATACAAAATCAACATTTTCTCTTCGTAAATCCTATTTTTTTACAAGCAAAAATTTTTATGAAAAATATTTTTTTGTTTTTAAATTGATGTTTGGTTCATTTGTCCTCTTGTTAATCCCATCCGTCGACAGTCTGTATAACCATTTACTTTAAATAAAAGTGATCATTTTTTTTATATTTAAATTATTCATTCACTGTTGCCCCTGTGAAAAAGAGCGTTTGTTACATTATTTAATATTGGAATTTAAATTTTAAATCTGACATTTATTTTGCCGACTTAGTATTTCCTCGCCTTTCTTGTTTCCGAGACCTTTTCATTAATAAATAAGAAATAAAAATACACATTCGTATTACTGGTAATATATTTTTTATGCTTTTTTTTAACCAGAATTTTTGTTTAAAACCAAAATATTTTTTTATAATCGGTTTAGAAAAACAAAAAAAGCAATGTTTATTGAGCAAATTTTTTTACACAAATCCATCTCCTTCTTTTTAATTTAATTTATGAACATTACCCCTTATTTTATGTTTAGCTTGCCATTTTGACTATATTTTGTATAATGATAGGATGACATATTTAAAAATTAATTTTAAGGACATTTTCTGTTTTAGCAGTAAACGTGAACATTTTATTAAATCTGTTAGAACAGATTATATTGCGTTTTATTTGTTTGTTGCAGTGGCGCAACTAGCCTTTGGTTTTTGGGGGCTTAAGCCCCAGTTTGTAAAAAATATTTTTCAAAAAATACTTATATACTATCCCTAAAAGATGTGTGCAAAATGCCACCACAAACTTCTTAGGCCAAAATACAACTAAACTATTATAATTTTCCCAAGTCAAAAAGTAGATTGTTTTCGAAATACTGGTTGTCAAGCTTTCCATTTTATTTTTCCATGTTTTTGTGCAAAATTTAGGTTTAGAGGATTTTTCAAGATAACTAATCAGAAACTGCTTACGTTTTTGTTGTAAAATGCAGAGGGCGCCACTTGTAGTCCTTTCCTTATGTTTAAAATGTCATAACTTTTTTTTTTCTGGGTGTATTATGTTTCTAGTAAAAAAATCTCGTATTTTTGCAGAGAAAAGTTAAGTAATATCGATACGACCAACAGTTTTAGGGATATTAAAAATTAAACTTGTTACTTCATACAAAAGATTTACATTGAATTCCTTTACACTTTATTTAGGCCCCTTGGCAGTCGCCCAAAGGTCTTTGCAAAATGCTACCACAAATTCCTTAGGTCAAAATACAATGACCTAATGCAATTGGTCTTAGTCGAAAAGTTGATCTTTAAGAGGATACAGGGTTTCAAAGATTTAATTTTATTTTTTTACTTTGACACCTTGTATTTCGCAAAGGATCAACTTTTCAAATGAGGTAAATTGCATTAGATCGTTTTGTTTTGGTGTAAGGAATTTGTCGTAGCATTTTCTACACAACTTTAGAAAAATATAGGTGTCTTAGATAATGCGTGAAGGAATACAAAAGATAATCTTTATGCAGAATATAAAGTTTAATCCGGAATATTCTAATAACGATTGCTCGTAGCAATATTTTTACTTGGTAGGTATACATTTTTTGTTTACAAAACATGGTAGAATAAAAATTCTTCACTGTAGCTATAATAAACATACAAGGTATAAGAAAGTTAAAGCGACGGACTGCAAGTGGCTTCCTTCACATTTATGTTTCCCTCCCTGGTAACCCCTAATACTAAGTTCATAGAAAAGTATCTTATAGTAAAAAGATATTTAAAAATAAATGAAAATAAACGGAAACTTTAGTATCCTGTATCTTGCAAACGATACACTTCTCGACTATGGTAAATTAGGTTAGATTGTTGTATTTTGGCCCGAGAAATGTTTCTCACTAAGATACTCTGTATTTTAAATGATTAATCATTTTGGGGGCTAATCGACGTCTTGGGGGGCTAAGCCCTCTCTAGCCCCCTAATTGCGCCCCTGGTTTGTAAATTGAAAACATCGTTTTTTTTCTATTATTTTATAATATTGTTTCTTTTCCCAAAAGTACTAAGAATTATATTTTATTTAAGTAAATTTAAATATTTTGACAAAAATACGCCATTTACTGCTTTTAATATTAATTTATACACCGTGTCTTCGGAAGTTCTTACCAAATGGAATATTTTTTGTTATTTACTTTACGAAAAAAAGTGCCTTCTCATAAGAAAACCTGCTTAATAAGAAAATACATTTCCACAGAAATATTTGTATGTTGGATGTACAAAGTGGCTTAAAAAGACTTGTTTCCAAATTAATATAGGGGTATTTTCTAACTACGGCACAAAACTTTAAAGAGTTATCTCTTATCTTCTTCTTTTTTGTAAACTTTAACGACTTAATGAAGCAACTTGGGAAACAGGTTTATATGAATTTTTCTTCATAACATTAAGGCGTTTGTAAAGCTTCAACTAGATTAACTTTATTTGGTCCAGTAGCGTCTCAGTGGGCACAACATCCAATATTATTAAGAAAAAAATATAAGCCACTGGCTTCTTATGTGGTTTTTATATTTTATTTTCTAAAAGGAACTAAAATACAACTTTTTAGTGTCCCACAGTTTCTTTTGTATTTGGCGTTGTATTTAACTTCTGACATATCTTTACTGGACCTTTTTTTATAAAGTGATATAAAAAATCATCTTTTAAAGCGTTGTACCGCTTTTACGAAATAACCTGTATCTACATTTAAAAAAATATTTCTTAGGCTACCCTTTACATTCAACATACAAATATTTTGATGAAAATTTATTTTCTCATCAAACCGCACTTTTATAAAGAGGCAATTTTTTCGTAAAGTTAATAATTAAAAAGTTTCTTTAGAACAAATAAAGTTACCAAGATGCGGTATCGCAAAAAATCTTAGATTTTTTTAATTCTTTTATTAAATCTTTGCAATTTGGTTGTGACATTTCAATAACATAAAAACAGAGGGGCCGATTTTTTCAATATGGGGCAAGTAGAAAAAATACCACAGTTGATATATGTAATTTTTCAGTTTTAAAAATATAGCTAAGAATTCGATATAAAAATAGCATTTTTTAAATAAAACACTTTGTATATTGTTTTACTAGTAAAAGGATATTTTACAAGCCTTTTAGAAAATATGACACTTGATATATTTTTTCTCATAGTAGAAAATATGAGTATCCAAATCTTTTTGTGCTTTTGGGTTTTTTTTAGATAGGTGTACTGAAAATTATATCTTCTAATTTTAATTATATTTTATTATAGACATATTAAATGGGGTATTTTGTTAGAGTTCTTTGAAACATTTTTGCAATGGTTAAACAATATACAGAGTGATTCATTAAAAAATCCTGGTGATGGCCATATTTTCAAACCTTTTAAGAAAATTGTATTTTTAAAAGTGGTATTGTATAATGCATTTTTAGAAATCTTTCTAATAATAATAAAATATTTTTTGGGTTTTCCATTCTAGAATGTTATGAATGCAACTGCCGTGCTATAGTACTCGAAATGTCATATTCCATTCAAATTACTAAAAATATACGGAATATCTCATTAAAAGTAAAAAGTAAAGGTACTTTTCACGTAAATCAGAGGGGCCAGAGTGGTGTAATAAAAAATGTATGAGATACGCACTCATACCAAATAAATACCAAATTTTATTTTTATATTAAAAAAATAAAAAGAAAGTGGTCAATTTTATCAGAAACTACTAAACCAATTTTAAAAACTAAATACTTTTAAGGAGATAATTTAAAACCCCTGTGGATGGGTTATTACTTTTTAATTTTTTGACTTTTGTGCTGGTAGGGTGAGGAAATAAGTTTTTAATAAAAAATGTGTCCCCCTAAAAATAAAATTAAAGTATTCCAAAATATGTTTTAAACTGTTTAAATAACAGGGGGTAGTTTGTTTTAATTGGAATTCAGTGCATATTAATTAACTGTGATTTTAATAGCATATTTTCTAGTTTGGACACATACAGACGTATTGTACAACAAATGTTTTATAACTTTATTTGATGTTTACGATATCGAATGGGAAACAGAACCTTGCTATATAAAAAAATAAATGTTAGACAACAACGTTGTATAACATTTCATTTCTACATTTTTTTAAACAAGTTTATAAACTTTGTTATAAAACACTGTTTTGTTACATAGTCTGGATGCGCTTTTAGAATTTTATGTTTATGGTTTAAGCGTTAGCATTTAAACCGTTTTCTCAATTTTCTACTAGCTATTGGAGAAAACTGACGGCCCATTTCGACTAGAATTAGGGAACATGACCGATATATTAGAAATAAGCAAATTTTTCAGTCAGCAGTCGCTGAACTCCAACATTGTACAGGTCATAATATTAATGTAAAGGAAACTAAGGTTCTTTGCGTCCGTCCAGGGTTTCTAAAAATATATGTTCGTAAATCTATTAAAATACATAAACACCCTAATAATTTTTTAAAGAGATAATGGTTACAGTCTATACCACACGTGGAAAGCAATAATCAAGAGGGACACGCTTCGGTAAACAGGACAAGGGTATATAAAATCTAGCTTTGGAATCTAGAGCTTATTTAGTGTTCCAACCTCGCAGAGGAAAGATCCCTGAAAATGGCGTCATCGGTAAAAGATTTTAATTTGACGCGGCTGAAGTTCTATGTCATCTTTACCGCTCTTTAAGATTAAAAAAATCAATTGACAACCGGGTTCTTGACTTGTACAGCAAAAAAGCCTTTTTTGAATAAAACACTTTGTATCTTTTATTACTATTAGAAATAACTTTTAAAAACCCCTAAAAATGTGATATACAGAGTGTGTCTACGTAAGTTGGCGTCATATTTCTAATTTTATTATTGAGTTTACAAAAAAAGTTATTCTTTATAAAAGGTCTGCATAGTCCAAAACCTTAAACGCAACCATCAATAATCTAATTGTCATAGTCATCTACGAGGTTTGACCAAAAATGTAATTGTTGCTTAAGAGTAAAGTACCTGTATTTTTACTTGTATACAAAATTGTTAATTTTAAAGAAAAAATAATAAAAGTAAAAAATTACTTTTAAATTTGCAATTTTCTTTATTTACAAGAAAAAAACATTTAATTTGTTTTTTCTGCGTTAATGTAAAATTTAGGTTTATTAGGTTAAATATTATAGGATTCAAATCGACGTTTTAAATTAATGGTTATTAAAACAAGAAGATTGTAGAATGCACTAAATTGCACATTCAAAAATAATTTTTAACTCCAAACATCTTTTTTAATACCAATTCACAATATTAGCAAAAATACAGGTACTTTACACTTGAGCAAAAAAAATACTTTTGGCCAAACCTCGTATATGACTGACACAATTATTGATATCTAATGATTGAATTTTAGGTTTCGGACCATACAGAACGTAAAATTAATAATAATAAATTTTCCATATGACTCAATTTACGTAGACTGGTTCTGGAACTATGACTATCGTCAGGTTTTGAGAATAAAATAAAAATAATAATAAATTTTAATGAAACTCCCTGCAGGGACGGTCATATCAACTTTCCGAGGGGGGCAGCATATCATTATTAAATGTCCATATTTTTAATTGGGTAGGTTTAGGTAAAAAAAAATAGGTTAAAAAGGATGTGGCATAAAGGAGGGGGCCATGGCCCCCCCTATGACCGCCCCTGTATATTCTATTATCACAAATTACAATTTGTGCGATTACCATTTAGGAGGTATTTTAAGAAACGTTTCGAAAATGCAAAATTTATTATGTCTATCTTTTATAGTTTTGAAAATATGGCTATTCAAACCTAAAAATAGTGTGGTGTCTTATTTTTAAAAATGTAAATTTGGCTTATATCTAAAAAAATTCTACGAAAAAATTTATAAAACCTTTATATTTAAAGTTTGTTTCTATCTTCATAAATATCCAAGAAATAGAAATAATAAAAATCGACAAACTTTGAAAATCTTCCTGTATCTCCTAAACGAATAAGGTAAGTGTGGATCTGATTGCCCCATTGAACTAAATACTAGAAAAAGAGAATGGGATACATATCTAAGTGGTTTGTATTTTTTACCGTTTAGCCTATACCCTATAATCTCAACCAAAAAAAAAAAAAACAATATTCACCCTGTACAATATATAGAGTGTTTTTAAATTGCTATTTTACTGTTACTGCAGTGGCAAACATGGTCGCACCGCCCAAAACCAACTGACCAACTTCTGAATAAGGAACATTAACTTCTATACTCTTTGAGAAAAACATACAGGGTGCTTATTTATATACTTACCACCAAAATTATCTACAAAAGAATCATATGAAAAAATCGCCGAAACACATTTTATTATTTTTTATTAAGGGGGAACGTTTTTAAAAAAAATTGACGGCCTCTCTTCAACCCCTTAAGCCCCACGGCTACGACCCCAAAATTCTTAAATGAGAAGAAAGGTTAAGTGATACATTATATTAAAGCCCCTGACGAGTACTTTATAACCCTAAAATATAAATTCAATATCTTTACCTAGTACAAAATCGCACTATTTAAAAATTTACCCAAATACCTTATTGGGATGGCAGTATTTCCGAAGCTAATAAATTTAGATGTACTTAATGTGATATAAATCCCTTTAATGGTATGATAGGGATAATATACAGGGTAGGATAAAAAGTGTATATTTTTGTAATGAAGCACCCTGTATGTTATATTACCAATAAAAAGATATTTAAAAGAACTTTAAACCATTATTAATTATTAAGTACATCTAACTTTATTAGTTTCGGAAATATGGCCATCCCAGTCAGGTATTTGAGTAATTTTTAAAGTACCACCATTTTGCAGTAGGTAAAGATATTGACTTTATATTCTAGGGTTACAAAGTACATGTCAAAAGCTTTAAAATGATGTATTACTTGACCCCCTTCTCATGTAGGAATTTTGAAGTGGTGGCCCTGGGGGTGAAAGGGTTAAATGGAAAGCCGTAAAATTTGTTGTTAAAAACGTTCCCCCTCAATAAATATCTTGACGTGATTTGGCAATTTTTTCAAATCTGTCTTTTTTACAGAGAACTTAAGTGGTTAGTTTTTAAATGAACACCTTGTATGTGCTCTTTAGGTCTATTTTATTTAATTAAATTATTCTATTTTCTCAAATTAATTATTAAATATTTCAATTGTGTTTTAAGCAATTTAAATTTTCAATTAGCAAAGTAAACTCTTACTCAACTGCATGGTATTTAACATAGTACCGTTAGACAAAGTTATTTTTATCGTGAAATGTCAATTCAACAACGTCCTTAAAGGTCGTTCTTAAATAATGATAAATATTCTCCATATACTAGTTATAATGCACACATAACCTTGGTTTTTTTTAACTGTAAAAGTAGTGTTTACATACAGGGTATTGAACACTATTGCTCTATTTTTTTTTTGTTTGTACCTTATAAAAAAAAATGAAAAAACCTCAAAAATTTTTATAATTTGTATTGTTTTAAATAGTTTTTTCTTTTAAAATCCAAATTTAAGGTTCTTAATTATATTTAAAACTATAGTTGATATTGCAGTTTGGCAGATATCTTTTTATAATATTAAATTAGACGTGCTGTTTATTTTTTTTATTTTAAAAATCTCTTTTTTAACATTTATTAATTATTACTTTTGCTAAAACCTTCTTCGTTGTGACTTTTCATGTTTTTGTACATCTGGTTTTGTTTGAGTAGAATTTTGTAAATTATTTGTATATTCACCAGATGCTGCTAAGCTCAGATCAATACCTAAAAAAAAAATTAAATGCTTACTATTTTAAAAAGTCGTTGCCATTTGACGAAAGAAAGAAATTAGAGTAAATAGTGTAAAATAAACAAGCTTTTTAATTTAAACTAAATTTTATGGAATTCACTCCCAAAATAAGGAATAGTACCTGATGGCGAAAAAGGTGACGGACGAATTCACTCCCGGGTCAGTTTACCTTTATTACCTAAATAATCGAAAACTCTCGTTCAAATTGTTAAGCAGCATTGCTCAGATTTGAGGAAAATACTGGGAAATAACAGAAAGAAACATATTTCATATATTTACATTTATTTATATTAATATTATTTTTTAAACAGCTACCTTACATCTATGGGAAATACATTTTACAAACTCAAAATTACTTATGCTCTTATTTTCTAATTTTGCTAAATATTTATCTAAGAATTGTTTTTTTCGCAGCACTTTACTATCATAGACTTTAACTATTGTATCAATACTTCGTAGTTTAATATATGAATCTAGTTGAAAATCCAAAAGAACATTTAGAAATTGATGAATATTTGGGTGGGGACTGTAAAATGATGAATTATAACGAGAATGAAAAGATTCGCAGGCATTTGTTGTTAACGTTAAAGAAGATGAATTGTCCGCCCAAATATGTGGTGGAAATCTAGATGTTTCTTCTATATAATTCTCAACTAGATAGTCACAAAATTTAAGTACCCTGTTATCACTGGGTTGAACTTCAGCTAAGTCAATGGCAAAACAATCTCCTACATCTTCTGGCTTTAGAAACGGTAACCCAAATATATAAGTTAGATATTTAGTAATTTCATTTTCTGCTTCATCTTTCAATTTATATTCGCTTGAAAGGTGTAACTGTTGTATTTTTCTGTACCATGCTTGACATAAGTGAAATTTGCAGCCTTTAATTTTAGTGTTAGGAAAAACATATAAAATTGCTTTATGTATAGCGGTTTCAAAATCGGCAGTTATAACTTTTGGAACATAACTCTCACCAACTAATGTAAGATATGCTTCTTTGAGATATTCAAAAGCTAATTTATATGACTCGAAATGTTTGTTTGGGAGAAGAAAGAAAATAAGAGGAACATACTGACCGTTTTTGAAACCGTGAACAGTAAACAACTGCAAAAAAATTTTGGACAATACTGAAAAGTTCCATCAACATACAATTCCGATATTTGTCCTAATGCAGATAAGTTAGTTGTACATGAAAACATCACAATATTATTTTGAGGATCGTTTTTTAACATAAAACTTTCACCCTTGTTAGTTTTTATATCTAAAGTACTTAACAAATCGTGAAACTCAAAAACACTAACCGGAAGTTTTGGTAAAATTTTAGATCTTGTTGAATACATATTCTTCCTGATTCGTTCCACGTCATAAATAGTAATAGTATCGCTGTGTGATTCTCTTACTTTTGCTCGAATTAACTTCATTGGTTTCGCAGAAATATCGTTTATAGCAGATTGTTTCACTTCATTACTTATACTTTGCCTATTCAAAAGCTCTTCGGGTGTCTTCTCATGGTTGTGGTCCAAACAAGCTTCTACGATCTCCAGATTCTCTAGTCTGGTTTTTACAAATGCCTTACAAGGGGGTCTTCTGGATGTACAAGCCCATCTTCTTAACGTATCTTTTGCCAACAACTTGTGAAATGAGAATTTAAACCCATCGACAACGATGAGATCTTTGCCCCTTTCACTTTTGATGATTTTAGCTTCCATATTGCTTACAGGATAAACTACCAGAGTATATTTGTAAACTAAACTAAAATTTATTTTACACCACAGGTTATAGCTAATTTTACTACCTACCTGTTATAGCTAATTTTACTACCTACCTGTTAATTAAAAAGGGTCTATTATTCATAATGATACTTGTAATCCGACTTAAAAACATGGTATTTAAATAAGATTATAACATTTAAAGAAGGAATTATATTATAATGATGTATCTGTTTAATTTAGACCTCTAGGTTTCCCTCTTTCATGTTTTAAATCAAAATTGCGATAACAAATTTTATAGTTCCAAAATTTATTTTTACACGAACATATGGCAACCATGTCTAAATTTTTAAAGAAAACCCTGTTTCTGTTAATAATTAACGCGGAGTGAACTCGACCCATGGCGGGAGTGAATTCGGTTGTCCAGAAAACCTACCTGCTTCAAATGGGAGTAAAAATCACGTTTTTAAGGTTTTTGCGAACCCCGTATACCAAATCAACATTTGTTCTTCGTAAATCCTATTTTTTTTACAAACATAAATTTATATAAAGAATGACTTTTTCGAAAATGAAATTTTTGATCCATTGTTTTTGTTTGCACCGAACGCGACCTATCTGCGGGTATATTTCGACCTTAAATCCAAATTTCAAGTCAATATAGGCTGTAGATTAAAAAAAGCAGATAAAAATTAGAGCCACTTTTGTAACAATTCTTTTTAACTGTAATAAAATTTCTTTTTATTCATTTTGCGAAAAAATAACATAAACGCATTTTTATAAAATTATATTTAAAGAATAATTTTGGTTTTATAATATTTTTATTTTCGGATAAAAACAATAAAGGTATAAACAAAAGTATGATTTAAAATTTGTCAACTCTGAACCTCAGTTTACAGTGTGTCAAGCGAGATGAATAAATTGTTTGAAATTGAGGGTTATTTTATTTTTTAAAACCATTGAACATATTATTTTTGCTTAATTTTTTTGGTGTTATTCATAGTAAAATCGTATACAGTGTGGTCCCCAACAAGCAACGACCACCCACTTTATTTTTTAACCATTTCACCGTATTTTATGACATTTTTAAATTCTTTATTGAATTCTAACTATATTTCGTGTACAATGTCTTATAACCAAAGAGTTTGTCACTTCAGAGTAAAAAGCGTAAGTGCATTTTACTATTTTTTCATAACTTTTCCTCATAGATATTTGCAAATAGAATAATTATAACATTTAATATATTAAGCACCCCACGCTTTTATTCTGAAGTGACAAACTCTTTTGTAATGAAAATTATTTTCTAATTTTTAGTTCGGTTGCATATATAAAGCGTGTTTTTTTAGTTTTTTTAAACTATTATTTATTTTTCATTTTTAGTTCGATATATCAATTAGTTTTTTAAAAATAAATGCTCCAGTTTATTCACTAAAAAATTCCTTCGCCATTTTGTCAAGAGACACAGAGGATCTGTAAAGGAATTTATTTATCCTGGCGGTCCTAATCAGGATAACGGATACTGTTTTTAAATTATTGCATTGTCATCGGTCCTTGATACGTGTGCAAAGTTTCAAAGAAATTGAATCGCTGGAAGTTGGTAAAAATTAGGCTCAAAGATTCCGTTACATAGATAGATATGAGAAAATACATTTTCACAAAATATTTGAAGGTTGAATGCCAGGGTGGCTTAAAAAATAACTAATTACAATAAAGGTTATTACTCTGTTCAAACTTTAGAGGTTGATTTCTTCTCATTTTACAAGAGCTTCTACAAACCCATGTCCGCAGTGCTTTAAAGTCTGCTTTTTTTTAATATCTTAAATAATGACGCCAGATACAAAAAAAAATGTACTTGCGATAATTGGTCATTGAAAAATTAAACAAAAACATACTTTAAAAACAAATAACGCTCTGTACCTCAGAAACGAAGCAGCTTCGATATATGTTTATAGAAACTTTCTTATAAATATAAAGCGTCAATACCTAAAGTTTAGTGCCGTAGTTAGAAAAATATCCCATTAATTTGGTAAAAATCTTTTAAGCCACCTCACATCTAACATACAATTATTTTTGAAATAGTATTTTCATAGGCAGGATTTTTTATAAAATGCCATATTTTTTCCTAAAGTTACGGTTTCAAAAAGTTTCCCATTTGGTGAAACTTTCAGAAGACACGCTGTAGATGTCTATTGACCAGGGTTCCCTGGTGTTGCCTCAGGGGGATACATGCCCCAATTTTTTATACACTATGTTAGGAGTTTAAGTTGCGCTGGCGCTTTACTACAATAAGTGGTGATCCCCCGCAGGCCTCAATGCCGGATAAGCCATCGAAATACGCGAATGTGTTTTGCGCGTATCAGCAAAAACCTTTTGTGGCGGACCTTTAACGGGCGATATAATTATATTGGTAAGTATTTTCTATTAAATATTTTTTTACCGATCGAGGTTTCGGTAAACTTTTTGTTTCTTTGCATGCATTAGAGTTTAAATTACATTGTTTAATATGTTTTATTGTTAAATAACTTGTATTTATTTCGCAAATAAAAAGGGCAAGTATCCGCATCAAAAGGATAGTCGCCTTACATATTTACGCGGATAGTTGCCTTTAGATTAGCTAAACATTTTTTTACAAGCAAAGACGGATTTTATTTTTTTATGGTTTTTTCTGTGATTGTAACTTGTTTTAAATAAAGTAATAATCTATTTAACTTTATTGTATTCATTCTAGACGAGCAATATGCCTCGAAAATATAAACGTAAACTAGGCGTGGTTCCACGGAACATCAAATGGACGGAAGAGAGCTTAGCACTAGCTTTGGAAGAGTTGCGAGAAAAAATGAGAAAAATTAATGCTACCAAAGGATTACCACTCAAAAGAATTAATGTCGAAAAATCGATAAAATATACTCAAGAGATATTGAAAAAAAAATGCTAATTCGACTAAAACAGTTTCAATTGATGAATATTGCGTGGAATGCTTTGAGAATTACAATTTGACTAAATCAATGGATTTAATGTAAGACGTGTAGAATGTGGAGGTATGAGACGTGTACTAGATTTAAAAACTACTGGAAGCCTTAGCTTCCAGTAAAAATTAAGGTTTAGTAACTAAGTTGATTACCTAAGTTTTTATTTTTAAGAAAGATTCTAATATTTTATAATAACCAATATAACTTTAAGTTTTTTTATCTTTATAAGTTTAATCAATAAAATTAAAAACTATTTAAAAATGTTAATTATTATTTAAAATTTTAGTTCATAAAAGATCTCAGTATTTAAATTATAAAGACTGTTTAAAAAAAGGATAAAGATTACTTTAGTTATTAGGAGTTTCTTTTTATTCAAACTAAAAATCACGCCGAGGCTACTAACCCCGCACGAGGCAAGTATCCTCCGAAGCATTTTTCACGATAGGCTACTATCCGCCATATTAGGCAACTATCCCTTTTTTAAGAGGTGAAATAAAACAGTATTTATTTAAAACCATGGTTAATTATCTATACAAAAATAGGCTATTATAAAAGATTAAAGACCTATCTTTTGAGATACATCCTAAATAATTTTTAGAAAGTTCATATTTCAAAAAATAAAGCTTTTTCGAAAAGTGGAGCAACTAGCCGTGCCTCTCAGGTAATATCAACTTTTTAAAGTCAGTTACGCACTCTGGGGTTGAAAGCAGTATCGGACTGGGGAGTAATTGGACCACCGGGACAATGAGACTGTATCGGCCCCCACCTATTTTTGTATGATAATACAAAAATTATAAAAAAAATTAATGTTTATCAGGCTATTAGTATAAAAATACTTGCTACATTCTTTTTTTTCTTATAAGCTTTTCAAAAATATCATTTTTAGATATAATATGATATAAAATATAACAAAGTAAAACAAAACATTTAACAACTAAAATTATTATCTAGGTGTACCACATGCTTCTAGATGTTTTGAATAATTGTACTATTTTATCCGTTAGTACAATTCTAACATCTAGAAGGCAATGATCTGGTGTTATAGACATTTTTGGCAAGTAGTTAGACTGAAGCTGGTTTTATAGATTGACGTTTCTGTTTCCAAGGTTTGCCTTTGACGTTTTTAGTTAAAAGATGGAACAACAACTTTGCATTCAGTCAATTTATAGTTTCGTTTACCGTTTTCTATATACCATAACATATAACGTCCATCTATAAATGTAGCTTTAAAATCATTTTTTACAAGAAAATACTTAAATGTCTGCAGTAATTATGAGTTAATATAAAAGTTTGAAACCTTAATGAACTAAAATTGAAAGCTACTTTACTCATTTTTTGGCGGTTTTGAGAGTTTTTACAAACATTGCCGTCGTCGGACGGCCACATCGACATCTACCAAAACATAAGTAAGAAACCACCGGTAACAGCAAATTTAATTAAGATTTTCGGCGGTTTCTCATATACGTAAATAGATAAAAACGCCTCCTTATAATTGAGACAGTGCCGCCGGCGGCGCGGCGCCGGAAATTAGATAACTTTTGAACGAAAGTTCGTAAAGAAACTTTGTCGGGTATCATTTAAAAGGTAAAGTCATGCAGAATATATAAAAAATGTGAGAAAAACCTAATGCTAACTCTCAAGCTTAAAATAATGCATTAAATATGATGTTCCATTTCAAAAATGCAAAACATTGATGGCGTTATTCTTTTGTTTTCATGCAATTGTTTTTATACGACTTTTAAATTCCCTGAGCTTAAATAGTTTTATTGGCTTTCGAATTTATTTAAAAATACAGGGAAAGTAAAAAAAATGCATTTTTTTCTCTTAAATAAAATCGCTGTACTTAAACAAATAGTTCACTGACTTTTGTGTAAATTTAATATTTTATTTAAATTAGGAAAGTAAAAATGCAGCTTTCTAGCTTATAATTTCTTCCTATCTTGTTTACTTGTTAATATAATTTTAAGAAGATTAATTATTTGCTCCCCCGTACATTTTCTAGAAAAAATATAAAATAACTTTCTTTAAATAGACTTATTTGACAAACCCTCGTGCCAGTTAAAAAAATGTTAGTAAGCAAATATTAAACTATTCAATTAAAAATGTAATTGCAAAATTACCAAACTTTCGGTTCCGGTAAAAATCAAACAGGCACCTGTAAATTAATGTCGTCACTGACATGAGAAATTGTGTCAGTAAATCACTGACAGTCATTATTAAAAAGAAAATTATGTATTATTTGCCTGACAAAGTAATACCAAAAATTTGGCCATTTTTGCAATTACATTAATTTAAATAATTAAAGATTTGCTTTTTTTAAATTTTTGAAACTTGGTACCAGGATTGGTCATATTGGCCTCTTTTAAAAATTTATCTTTTAGTTTTCGGTTTACTGCTTTCGGTTGATCTAAAGCCGCGTCCAGACTTGCAATAACTCGCCAACATCAGTACAAACAAACCAATTTGCGCGCGCAACTTTGATGCAAAACCGACAAGCTCTGAATCACCGCGGAATCATTTGCCAAGCTCCTGAGAAACGACGTGAATCTCGCTTTCACCGTCCGCACTATGTGAGGCAAAGTGGCGCGCTATTTTCGGCTCGGCGAATTGTTGCAAAGTCTGAACGCAGCATAAGATCGCTCGTTAAATTTTTTGTGTTTTGTTAACGATCTGACTCGCTTCCGCTTGAAGGTGAAGGGGAGCCGGTATAACATTAATAACATATAACATAAACTAAATTAATACCTCTAAGATAACCAGAACTAACGAATTTTCTTGAAATAAGTATTTTTGAAATATTATTTTCCATGTTTTTAGTTAGGCCAAGGATATGAAATTGGGCAAATACTTTATTCCTCGGAAACTTAGCATAATACAAAAAAAGATAAAGAAGTGAAAGCGCTGTGTTTTTATACTTCTTGTTTAATCTAAATAAAATTCCTTAAAAGTAAAAAGGGTACATTTTTTGGTCAGAATATTTGTATGGGTACTGCTTAAAACGCAACTGAAATAAACAGAATCATGTAAGAGCTAAATTAGCCTTTAAATGCTAAAAATATCACTGCCAGATGTCAATTAAATTTGTTTGAGTGTTTGAGTTTAGTAATTTTTTGATATCTACATAGGTTAGTTTGGTCTTATATACTAGGTGTGACCAAGGATATAAATAAAAATAAAATTTATTTTAAATTTTACCACTTTGTATATGGGATACCTATGCATTTTTAGACCCATAATGATGATTTTTTTCTCATATTTTTAATAGTAGAATCACTTTTACAAAGCCATTTTAATTATTAAGTAAATAAACTTTATTTATTCTTCTAACATATATTATCTACCTGACATCCAGTTTCTAGGTCCGCATAGTAATTCCAGGTAGAAGTTTTCCCAAGCAGGAAAACTAGTCAATGGAATTTTTAGTATAAGTAGGGTAAACTCCTGGCAAAGTATATCTGAATATCCTCTGATTCTTCAATAGGTCTGTATTCTGATCAATGATAATTTCATTTTCTAAAGTCTATAAAAAAGTTCATTAGCCATAGAAAGGAATAAGGTCGGGTTTATATGTATATCAAAAAATAATTTTAGTACTAGTACTAGTACTCGCATTAGTCACAAGAATTATAAAAATACATTTAAATTAAAGAGTTAATAAAATAAAATTATTTTTTTAGTCTTAAAAAACGATCTTAAAATTCTCTAAAATTTAAAACCTAATACTAAAAGAGTAATTCCTTATGTACCATAAGAAGGTTAAAACTAGTAACTCTTTTTATTCAAGCTTCATTGCTTATTTTTTTAATGTAGTTAAAGAATGCCACAAAAATAGCATACTTTTGGGTAAGTAAAATATTAAAACTAATGCTGATACCAATACTTAAATTAAGTTCTGATCTATAAACGTGGCCGAAGACTTTCCTAAAAAGGTAAGCGTTCACTGGAGACGGACGGAAACGGATTGGGTCGAACACGAAGCTTGCAGGTGCGTCCATTTGAGATGGACGGATATTTTTATTATTCTTCTGCACTATTGCGGTTTTACCAATTTTAGAACCAATGCAAAGAAATGAAGCAGCGCACACCAAAATAATGCGGCATACAGCCTGCCACGTCCTTCGAGCATAAAAAGGTTAGTTGTGCACTGATTAAGCAAATTAAAAGAAAAAGGTTTGAATAAAGCAATGCCCTAAATGGCTTAGCTTTTTGAGATACAGAGTGGTAAAGTTTTAAAAGAATAAGCTAGAAGTTAAAGATATTTGGGGCATAAAGTTATTTGAAGTTTTCTTTCCAAAATAACTCCAGCATTTCCGTCCTCAAGGCTTATTATCACTATTATAAAACACCCTGTATAAATTAGACTTGACCATACGAATCTAATTTTTTTAATTCAAATATCTCGAAACCTGCTGCCTAAATTAAATTTTTACAAAATATACCTCTTTATCTAAAAGTCAAGTACAGAGACTGAAGTTTAATTCTTTACCCCACAAACCCCTCTCCCTAGCCAATTTTTGTGACAATACACTAATTAATAACAAAATTATTTATTAAAATCCTATACTAAAATAAACTTTTTAAACCCTGTATCCCAGAAATGATCCATTTTTGGGCAAAGGTTCAATAGATCATCATATTTTGACCTCAAAAATCTGTGAAAATAACTTTTTTGTACCATTTGTGTGTCATCATTGCAAAAGAGATGCTTGGATTTATTAGTTTACACAGATTTATTGGTGCAATATTGCACAGCTAACAATTACCATTCTATCTATGGGTTATTTTCTTTAGGCTCAACGTTAACTGCTGCCCTTCTCTAGTTTTCTGTGATAATATTGTTTATAAGTAAATATAACATCTGTCCAAATTTAAGTACTAGGCAATATTAATGAGTTTATAAATTTATAATATTTATTATTTTTTAATTACCACCAATAACTTAAAAGACATACATTTTTGTAAGTATATTTTTATGCCAATATTAGTTCTATCTTGCCTACCTCCCATAAACCAAATTCTGTCTCTGAAAAGCATACATCATCTGGCGTCTGTTTCTCTGCGACGCGCTTCTAATAGACGCACTCTGACTTGTTTACAAGCAGGGCGGAAAATAGGTTTCGATGCGACTCACCTGAGTAGTTTTCCAGTAACGCATATAGAGCGCTCCCGAATAGCTCCGGAGCATTTCGTTGTACTTTATGGCGTTCCAGTTGTTGTGTGCTATGCACCTTAACTACTCCATTTTTCTTTCCCCTTACCCTTCATGCACTAGCCCCTTTTTGGTGTTTCATGCTCCAAACGTCAAAAATTTGTGTTTAAATATAAAGACGGATTTTTTAAAATTATTAAATTGGAATGGGACTAGGATATAAGAAAGAGATTAATAATATAAAGCCATGAAAGGTCAACAAAACGAAATTTAAAACTTACTTAAAGGTATATCTCTTTCCTTGTCCAGGGATGCGATTCAGTGACTAACTTTTTATAGCAGATGAAATGCTGTTAGCCCTGGAGCGTGACGCACAAACATTTTCGTCACTGAAAAGCTAACCTGGTGAATGCTAGCCGAGTCAGGCAATTTTTTAGAGCAGAGAAATACAAGTGCCGTCCCAAAGATTAACAATAGTTAAAACATACTTACTCTTTGGCCGTCCGTCGCACTTCTAATGGACGCACTCTAACTTTTTCATAATTTACAAGACAGGAAAAGCGCCAGCAGTCCGGCCCGTTTGTCTCTACGCCCGGGCGTAGAAAGGTAATGTAGCAAGAGGTATAGGTCAGTTCTGGTTAGTTAGTTATCGAGAACTAAATGGGAAAAATGTTTGTGCCATTTATTATTTATATTAGTGTGTACTGTTTACCTATATAACACAATGGTTGAAAACTATAAAATAAGTCATAAATATAATATTTACTTAAAGGGATAATAAAAGTTATTAAATGGAATGTTTTTAGTGGTTTACTTAAAATTGTCTTGTTAATAAAATAAAATATAAAACTTGCTTTAATTTCAGTAGAGTATGTAAATTTAAATGTCAGGTCTTATTATTTTTTACAGTAGTATAAAAAAATAAATAGCAAACGGTCATCAAACTTGGTATATTTGCTAAAATTTTGTTACTTTAAGTTTTTTTAATTTTGTACTAAAAAAATTTGTCACACTCGCGACGCACTCAGATACTCTTTAGTCTTGTGAACACTTTTCTAAATAGGCTTTATATGCAAGCATTCATTTGTTTTGGTGGGTCGATTGCTTGGTAGATTTTTTTTTTTGGAGAAAATTAGAAAAATCACTCGAAATAGCAAAATTTTATGGCCGTTTTATGTGAACTATTATTAGATATATTTTAACTACTTTCACTTAAACTTTACAAAGGTAATAAATTAGTTTTGATAGTTACTTTTATTTTCGTGATTATGATAGGCGAAAATGACTGAGATCTTTTTAGATTTAAATAAATAATTGAGTTGGGACATTATAATGTTACTTTTTGAAATAGGTCCGTAAATATAATGTTATAACACTACAACAAAAAATTAAAAAATATATAAAAAAGTGTTTCATTTTTTGTTTAATTATATAAAATTAAAAACCAAATTGCTTAGCTTCTACAGGGTGGACCAGATTCTACGCATTTCATAAAACAAAAATATGTTTGCTTGTTTTACACAAAACTGGCCACCAGTTACGATGCTTAAGTTTTAAGCCAAACTGACTGATAAAACGACGATTTGCTATTTTGCGTCGTTTACACTCTAGAGCGTGGTTTTTTAATTCTTGCATTTGCAAAAAGTTTGTAAAATGTTTTTCGTAACATCTAACTGAGTTTTTTATTTATGGCAATGTTGTTTTTTATTTTTTTTACTTGTTATTATTTTTATTCTGCCTTGTTATGCTTTTAAAAAGATATTTTTAAGTTAGGAAAATATATTTTTTTAATAATAATAAAAAAATTTTAGTTCAAAGTTGTCCTTTATTTTAGTACAAAAATCATCAGTACACAGGCGTTGTTAATAAAATATTTTAAAATTTTGTTACATTAGCAAATATTTATATGTAAAACCGGAGGGAAGGGGTGGTTATATTGCTTATGCTGTACAAAAAGTTTTTATTTTATCTAGCAGCATTCATAAAGATATTTTTTTATTTCTATGATCGTTGATATATTTTTTTAATTCATTAAGCTATAAAATTTTAATAATGGTGAATACTTTTCTACACCTATAATAGAACCCACTTTAAACGTAAGAAAAAAACAGAAAAAAGATAAACTAGACATATTAAACACAAACCACGGTCACAACTCTATTGCGTATTTAGTACTTTACTGATGATAAAATCAAAAAGACGAATTGCAGCATCCCATGATTCTAAATAGAAGATGCATGAAGATGGGTAAATCGAGAAGAAAATTGTTTTTGCAAGACTTAAATATCCATAAATTAGCTTTAAATCTTTAAACATTTAACGTAAATGGCGAAAGATAGATATGAAACAACGTAAAGGGTCACAATAATTTATACAGCGTGTCTACTTTAGTTCACACTGTATGAAAAACTTTGTTATTATTAAGTTTACAAAAAATAGTTATTCTTCATAAAAAAGTTCTGCTTGGGTCCAAAACCTAAAATGCCATCATCAAATAATAATTTTTGAAGTGGTATTCGAGATATGTCGAAAATAAATTTTACCAAATATGAAAGTATTTTTTCATAATATTAAAAATTCATATTTTTCAAAAAAATACCATTTAAATGTGCAAACCTGTTTATTAAAAAAAATGGCATTAATGAGCTTTTTGTGCTTTTCGCTGTTTTTACAGTTTTTCTTATTACATTTTAAAATAATGTAAAAAGATTTAATTTTTACCGTTACGGGATCAAAACGTCCGGAATTTTATTTGTTTGAAAATTACCAAGTTTGCATATTGAAATGTTACTTATAATCCTTAACATCTTTTAGTAATAAAAATTTTAATATTGTGAAAAATAGAGTACTTATCTCTTATACTTTATTATTAACTACAAAGGTATTTCAAAATTTACAATAAATTTGAAATGTCTTTTTAAGGTCATAAAAGAGTTTTTATCTCCTGCAACATTTGTCTCCAAAATGCGTGCTTTCCGAGCTATATCCATGGTAAGTACACTGATCTGGATAGATTGTCATTGGTTATAGGCAGTGTTGTAACTGAAATGTTTTTCCTAGAGAAAGTTTAATATTCTGCGAGATCCTGAAGTTACAAAAAATAAGTGTTTAAAAACCAAGCAAACAACCTATTCTGCACCACCAAATTTGGCATTCCAAATTTTTTTGGGATTTTTTTTTACTCTGGGAGGATTATGCCCTCCGAGCCACTTCCTGAATTTAACGCTGGTTGTAACTATTTATTTTTTAGTAATATCTAATTAGGGCCCCAGTTAGGTCCTAAAAGGAGATATTTATAGGAAAGAAGGTATAAGTACATAGTGCTTTGTAGTGTTTTGATTGTTTTTCGTTGTAAAGTTAAAAGGTAAGAAAGGGGGCCCGACCACCGACTATTAGAGAACTGTCGCGTTTGAGGCCATTTTTTTGTCCATTTTTTGTTACAAGAAAAAAGTAAAGAAAAGGGGCCCCGACCTACCAATCTATGTCATATTACAGTAGGAGGGGCCCCATTTTGAAGGTAAGTACCTTTTTTCTGCTTTTTTTTAAGTAAGAAAAATTCATTTACTGAAAAAAGTATGGACTCTGACTTTATTTCTTGCCCAAGGCCCCAATACTCTCTAGCTACGCCACTGATTGAGTGCCTGTTTTGCATCTAACATGGGCATTAAAAAAATTGTTAAAAATAAACAAATAGACTATTTTCGGATTTAAAAAAATGTACTGTCTTATTACATAAGTTTGAAAATATGTTTAATTTTTTTTAATTGTTTATAATCGTTTTTTACTTTAAATTTTTAAACTATTAAGGTACGATAAAGGTCATTTGAGTTTGTTAGGTAAAAAAATTATTTATCTTAAAAAAATGAATTCAAAATTGATTCTGTAACTATTGTTTTTCGAGTCGTTATAAGCATTTGCATCAAAAATTTTGTTTTTTTTTAAATTTATTGCAATTTAATGGCTTACACAATAAATAATACTAATGCAACAATGGACATACTGATTTGTTTTTTGTTTTAGGATGTTATATATTTTTCAATGACGTTAAATTTATACCAATATCTGCTTTTGTTTTGCAACTGGTTTTTTTCTGAAACTCCCTCATACTAGAATGTGTGGCCTTAAAGTTGGTTCCCATACGATCAATATATTGCGCAATAATATTGCTAGTCGTCCCCAAAGTGCATAATATATTTGGGCAATAACTATTCTTCCATATATTGCACAATATGGTTAAAACATAAATAAGAAAAAAAGTGCTTTAAAACCACCGTTTGAAAAGAGAAAAATCAAGACTTCTGTTTCTTCTATTCTATTGCTTTTAAACCCATATTTGTTTAATTGTTTTGTAAAAACTTACAAGACTCGTTCGTATTTGAAAACTAAATAATTGTGCAAATATTATCTACGCACGACACAATAAATCAATATTGCACAATAAAAAATCAAACTATTTTTGATTGACACAATACGATTGTTACGACCTCTCATTATAAATGACAAAAGGTCAATATTATTGTACAATATAAAATATTTCGCCAAGGAATATTGATAGTTCTTTTTTCTTAAATAGCTTTTTATGGTACTTGGTATAATAAAAATGTTTTGTGTCATAATACAAAGTATCAGTAAGGACCCCATAAAATAGTAGTTTTTATTAGGTCGCAAGGGAGCGGACTAAGCCCTACATAATAAAGTAATAAAAATTAAAATTATTTTTATGTCCTGCATAATAAAGCAATAAAATAAATAGTATCTTTCGAAAAGCCTATACTCTTAGCTAAAAAAGGTACTTCTGTTTATTATTGATAAATTAGACCCTTTTTTACAAAAACAGCTTTTTGCTTTTGGGCTGTATTTAATAGTTTTGTTTCTCATTTAGACATAAACTTGCCCAATCTTATTCATTCTCTAGCTTAACTTATCAAAGGGTATGCAGTCCTCAATTACACATTTTTTTTGTCGTGAAAATAAAAAAAACTTCTGTACGTCTTTGGTGAAAGTGATTCTTTTGTATACCAAAGAATGTCTTCTGATGCATAGGAGACGTATTTTAATTTTTTAAAAATATATTTAAATTGGTATAAAAATTAATTTTAACAACCAGTAACTTAAAAACTAAGACGTTTAAGACATATGTTTTTCTACAGTTTTTTCTAATTTTATTTGTATAATTACACCTACAGTTTGTTATAGAGTTACTGGACAACATGTACAATTATTAAAAATTGCGTAAAAGTACGTGTAATTACTATGGCATTTTCACTTTTAAAATATGTGCATAATCCTAGTCAATGGATAACATGCAACATTTATATTTGTATTGTTTGACCTCAATCCTCCCATACGTATGCCAACATACACACAGATAAAATTCCTATAAAAGTTTACCAGTATTTTTCAACCAAGTAAAGCCTGTATTTCGTTGCCTTATGGCAAATATAGTCAACGATTTTTTTCTAAAGTAAAAGGCGTAAAAATTACACTATAAATTTTTGACATTTGGACACAAATAATTTATTATTATTAGTTAATAATATATTAAGTGTTTCCAAAAATATGTGGGCAACCTCTTGATTTCTATAGAACACATGAAAATAATTAGACAAGTTCCTATATTGTTTTTTCCTTAAGGCCCTATTTACAGATGATATGTGCCCTTAAAAGACGTCGCGTCGCCAAAAATCGTTTTCTTGAATAATTTGTTGTATCCTTGTAAAACATTTGCCTTAATTAGTTCGTCAGGGACGGACTAACCCCTACACAATAGTGTTAATTACTTTTACATCTTGTATAATAAAGAAATAAAGAGAAAATTTTGGGTAGCTCAAATCTAAGGTAAATAAAGTGGTTTTGTTTAATGTGAATAAGTTAAAGCTTTTTAACTAAAATAAGTTTTGTTTAGTAAGAATATGTAAGAACATAGAATATTGTGTTTCAAGTGTTCCCATAGTCTTTGATAATTAAAGCTAGAGAATCATAAAATAAGAGGAAGCATATCTTGAATTGACAAAAGAAAATTCAATATCAACCTATTTAGCCAAAAAGTTGTTTTTTTTTAACCTTCACTTTATCTATATCAAACAAGGGTACCTTTTGTTAGCTAAGGGTTTAAGCTATTCATTTTTTTATTCTCATACACGGTGAGAAAATAATTAGTACTTATGTGTAGGGTGAGTCTACCCCTGGCGAGCTCATAAGGGCAAATTTTTGCCAAGGATACCATTTTAAAAAGTCCTTACTGGTATTTATCATGTTAAAAAATAATTTATTTTACCAAGTACTAAAAACGTTATAAAAACAGTTTTCAGTGGTGTCCGTATTCATGAGTGCTTCCTTAAGGCGTCCTTACCCTTGAGAAACCCCAAGGGCCCCTTAAGGGTGCATCAAGGTGTAAAAGCGCCTTAAGGAAGCACTATAAATACGGCATAAGGACACATATTTCTGTAAAGGACTTTTTTATGTAAATTAAAGTTATGCTTTATATTGGTTGGGCGGATTCATTTATTCAATGGTTTTTTTTTATTAAGTACACGTCAAAATCTATCTAGAAAGAATGGGACCGCTTCGGGCTGAACAGGGTATATAGTAAAAACGTTAAATGCGTACATCATACAAATCTCAAAAGTTCACATAAACTTGGACAAAAAATGCATTTTACAAATTTTATAAAAATTAAAAGAAATATTTAAAATAATATTAAAACCCGTTTTTCTACGTTTAACACCTCATATCTGGGAAAATGCATTTTCGGAATCTTTTTTTTATATTTTCAGTAGTAGAATCTTCCCCCAAATTTTTTCAACAAAATTTTGTAACATCCAAAAATTGTGTATATTGTTACATTAATAATATTAGCGTATTTATTAATATTAATAGGTACCTAATTCCTATGACACAAGTTCTTATTTCCATTGGTTTTCGTGTAATAGTCAAATCATCCAATATTTTTTTTGTTTCTGTTGACGTTTTCCTATTAAACCATATTCGATCATTTTCTTCTAACCACTTGTGGCCTCTTAATGTCGTTTCTATAAAAGATACGACTTTAAATGTTATGGTAGGGGAGCCCAAGAGGGGATTTCAGGATTTACTACAGCGCGGCAGATTATACCGGAGGATACCTTGTACCCGGTTAAGTACCTCCACCAAATATGAGCGTGTATAGAGGGCCGATCACAAAACAAAAATATATCCATTAGAAATTGTCGAGCGCGTCAGATTAAGATAGGGTGAGTTAATTACATGCTAAACAGTGTATATTCCACTAATCTGACAATTTGAGAGTGACGTAAAGGAAACAGAGAGCTACAAAATAAAACGTCAGGTAAGCAATTTTGAAAATGGCTATTTTTTAATTTAAAAAAAATAATTTAGGGATACCTAAAAATATCTAATACAATACGACCCGAACGATTTCCACAAGCCAAAAGTAATAATAATATTTTTTGACATATTATTTAAAAGTCTATAGCCGCTTTCCCGACCGATGAAAAGGTATAATAATATAATTTTTTTCTTCTTATCATCTTAGCTTTGCAACCCTCTCTATCTCTATCACGCTCGAGTAAATCCCCATTTCGCGTCGCGGGCTCCCCTACTGTTAAAAACAAAGCCTGAACCAAAAAAATATTGTGTTAAAAGTATGTGTCAACGCGTCAAGTTTTATTTTGCGTTGTTATTTGTGTACCAAAAAATATGTTCTTAACGTAATTTTCACATTGGTTATAACAATAGAATATACATATTTTTAAAGAACATTTTTATAAACTAATAAAAGGTTTTTTTTTGTATTTTAAATGGTTTCCTTGGAAAAAAGTTCCAAAAATGTATTTTTTATGTACAGTGCTCCTCTAATAATTTAATTAAAAAATTATAACATTTCAGTAAACGAAGTTGATGCATGTACAGTGTGTCCAATAAGTGTGCAAAAATGGAAAACTTTTATATTTGCAATTCGTCATGAAATTTTATTCCTTATAAAAGTTGGTGCATGGTCCGAAAGTGTATTAACAGTTAGTTAGTTTTATTAAAAGTTCTATGGTATACAGGGTAGGCCGAAAAGATAAAGAACTGCTTAAGAGTAAAGTATTTTACTTCTAAAAATACAAAGAAATGTTAAAGGTCTTTAAAATTAAAAATTATGCCCAAATACCAATTCATGGCCTCCTATTCAAGTTTTTATTTGTTTTTTAATTTTAAGGTATTTGTTCTACAATTTAATAAAAATTTGAAACAAAATTTCAGTAAAATAAGACATTTTTATTGCTTGCTAAAAAAATATTAATGCAATTTAATTTTACAAATTTGCTCTAATTTGATTTAATTTGTTTAAAAGTCAGTTGATTAAAACTGTTTTCAAAAAATATTGAATTAAAATAATAAAAATCTGTATCATAGAGGGTTAATTCAAAATTTTCCAAAAAAATGTAAAAATTTGAATAGAAGGCCATGACTGGGTATTTAGGCATTACTTTTATTTGTAAAGAACTCTCTTTTTTAACATTTTGTTGTATTTTTAAAAATAAGGGTATTTTACTCGTAAGCGGTTTTTGCTTTTTTTTACCTACTCTCGTCTAACATTTAAGTTTTAATAAAACTAACTACTGCTAATACCGTTTCGGACCATGCAACAACTTTAATGAAGAATGACAAATTGAGAATAAAAAGTTTTTCATTTCTTGCATACTTAATGGACCACACTGTGACAGGTCTGTACCTAAAAATGATCTGTAAAAAAGGTTAAAAAAATACCATATAAATTATTTTAAACATTATTCCGAGCAAACACTATTTGCCAGCAATATTCATTTTTCATATTGGCAATTGGTGGCAGTATTATGCCAACATCTAATACGCATTAAAAAGTCAATTATTGCCAATAAATTTTACATGCCGACGTGCATACAAAAATGGCGGCATACCAAACCTGATTAAATAAAGCATGCCTTTTGTTGCAGGCAAATAAATATTGGATTTTTGAAGGCAAAACTTCAACGCATATACATATTTTTCAAACTATATTATTGACATTGATATTTAACTAACATTAAAGCAATTTTTTGATCTGTTTTATTTATAATGGCAGCTAAACAACAATATTTTATGTTTACATAATTTAAAGGAAAGGGCCTTTTCATAACATTTTATTATTACAAATAAACCTTAAGTTAACAAAATGTGTATTATGTAATTTTGAGAGTAAAAATAAAATAATGGTAAAATTAGCTAGGTTTATTTCGACCGAAGGTGGCAAATTCAAATTTCCCGCTTAGTCGAAATACAAGATTTGACGATTTTGACAGATAAAGAAAAATGCTCTTGCTTGACCGCTTTGTGCAATTGTTTTTACGTAGTTTTCTAGTTTTTAAGCTTGTTAGTTTTTTTCTTAAAGAAAAGAGTTTTTTAATAGACATAATTAAGTTTATTCATTACCTAATTAGTGTGTGTTCTGTGATTAATTGGTGACGGTTAGTCGAGAAGGAGAGTTATTCAAGTAGACTCTTAGGAGCTGTAAACATTTTGTTTAAAACCTTTTAAATTTGTATTTACCTAAAAAATTATATGAAATTATAATAATTAATAAGTTGCCTTATTAAAAGTTTTAAAAACGTGTTAATAAAAAATGTTATATATATTTAATAGTTTTTTGTTTGACATTTAACTCCTCTAAAATATTTTTCCCTATGCTTTGGATCTGAAAATTAAGTGTAAGTGTCCTTTGAATACTTACTATTTTAAAGTGTTTTCTTTTGATTTACTATCTTTTTTTTTATTTTATTACATACCTTTAATTTTTAATGGTTTATTGTTACTGTATAAAAATTTATATTATATAACTTTTTTAATGATAATGTTTTCTTGCCTTTTTTATATATATATATTTTTTTGATTACAAAATTATAAACATGTTATTTAATTTTTGGGACACTCAACTTATGAAACTTAAAATACTTATTTAATGATAAATGCCATTATCCTAAACGCATTTTTTCATTATAACTTATTATTGCTGGATTAATCCAGGCCAAAGAAAAAAGTATGTGGCGGCATTTGTGGTGGATACATATATTTTACGTCAAAGAAAAGGAAATAAAAACGCTGGTGGGTACGCCAATCCTTGCAAAACAGCATAGAATATTCTTCATACTTACTAACAAGAAAACAATCCTAGGTGTCCCTCGGCAATTTTGATAAAACTACAATATGTTGTATAGTCTAAGATCCGAATAGGAAGCGACCTTCACCCATCTGTATACCAGATAAAAACCGTTTTATATTAAATATAGTATTAAAACAAAGGTATTGCCCATATGGTTGCCTAAAAAAATAGGTTAAGGCTATGACCAATTAAAAAAGGAAGTTTTAAAATTTTTGAGCAACCCTGTATAATGTCAATGTGTATATGACAGTACAAATGTATTAGTACATTTTGTTTCGTTGATTTTATAAGTAAAGCTGTGGTAAACTTTAAAAGTTTGGTACATTCTGTAATATTTAAAAATATATATTTTAATAACTAGCATACGTACGTATTTAAAAATATAGGGGTTGCCAATATATAGGGCGTGTCAAAAATTTTGGGGTTATTTTCTTAAATTAATTATGGTCTTGACCTAATTTTCTTGGGCAACCCTATGGCGATACCTGTGTTTTAATACTATCTTTAATATAAAAAGTTTTTATCCGGTAAACAGATGGCTGATTGACTCCTATTCGGATCTCGTACTAGTAGGACATCAAAATATAAGAGACACATATTTTTTTATCGGCCATTAAACACTTTTAAGGGGTGAAATGCATGCCTAAAGTTTACTTATATCTTAATAAAATAATAATAAAGTAGAGTTTTCGATAAATAAAATTATGGTTTTGATTTCGTAAAGTTATCTTAATTCGTTTTTAAAATATTATAAAAAAATATTAAGGGTGAATGTCAAAGGTGCATTACCCCTTAAAAGTGTTTAATGTCCAATAAAAAAACATTGTGCCTTTTATTTTTTGATTTATTACAAACATTTGCAATTTTATCAAATTCGGCGAGGAACACCTGGGATAGCTACCTTACCTAAAATTAAATAATGGAACTTGACTTAGGTGCCTGAACCTTTTTCGCACTGTCTGACTCCCTAGTATTATAGTCAGTCATTTTTTATCACTGTCTGATTCCCGAATGTTATAGTCAGTCATTTTCACACAAGTAATGTAGGTATACTATTTTTTTACGACCACTAATTATCCACAAAAAAAAGTTTGTTTGTCTTTACAGAAAAACAAGATAACAATTGATAACTTTGCAATACTATGGTGATATATACTTTTCTTGCTGCGGTATATTATAGTGTTTGACAATTTGACAATATTTTTATATTGAAAATCATCTACCTAGAGTGCCTTTGTATAACTTTCATCATTTTAGAATTTAAAAAGATCCTCACTTAAAACATATTGCATGGTTTGTTTAATGTAATTCCAATGACAGCCATATGTATTTTAAATACCAGTATGAGAGTGATGAATACAATCCTTTTCCCACGACCACATATGAAAATGACATAAAACGCACTCCTTGATCCTTTAGAAAACGAATAATATCACACTCTTGTTGAAATTTACTTTTCAACACTAGTGTTTTTTTTCTAAATAAATCATACCTTGTTAGAAAAAGGCTAATATCTGGTAAAATAAAAATGAAATTGCTGTTAAATTAGAGTTAAAATTTAATTTAATTCATTTGGGACTGTAAGTTTTGTTTAGTGATAAGGTGTTTTTTACGCAATTTGAAAAACTTAATAAAAGAAATTACAGTGCATAGACTTTTGTAAGAAAACTAAAATGAAAATACTAAATACTTACATGGTTTTACATACAATTAAAGAAAATTTCTTTATTTGAATTTTATGGCATTCACATTGATTTACGTCTAAGCTTTTGTGAAATTATCTTGTCTGTGTTTAAATTAATGATATAAAAAAGCTAACGTTGGATTTTTGGTAAATATATTGTACATGACTCGTACCAAAAGTGATTTTCACACTCGTGGTATATCACTTTTGACAATTGTTATGTAATATACTATTACAACACTAGTGTTGTAAAGTACTTTGCAACGCTGGTGAAATATAAGACATATTCTAAGCATAAAAACAGTGTGCTATTGGCTATTTTTACATGTGGTTGTAGGAAAAAATGTTTAGCTGCGTCCAGACTTGCAACAATTCACCACGCAAATACCGCGCTACATAGCCTTACATAGCGCGGACGTGGACGTGGACGGAATTGACGTCATTTCAAGGGCTTGGCGAATGATTCTACGGCGATTCAGAGCTTCTCGGCTTTTTTCATTAAAGAAGTACGCAAATAGGTTGGTTAGTTTGGACAACTGTTTGGCGAACTGTTACAAGTCTGGACGCAGCATAATATACACATATTTCTTGCGAGTTACTGAAAACGGTACAACTACAATTTTTTACTTTTAAACAGACTAAGTCTCTTTAAATGTATAAATACAAAATTAAACTATAAAATTATCTTTTAAGTGTCTGAACTTTGAAAACAAAACACTTAGAATGATTGATACTTAAGCCTATTAAATAATAAGATAACTCAGTTTCTTGTAATTCTTTTAAAGGATTAGTAATTAAAAATGGCCGAAAAGAATTATCTTATTTGGATATTTTGTTTAAACGTAAGTAACAATTTGTAAACACCCATATAATACAGGGTGATAAAAAGTAACCATTCAAATTGCTGTTTTACTTAATACTTAAGCTATAGTAGAAGTTTAAAAGAGTTGCAAATCATGTGGCTAAATTTATTTCCTTGTAATTTGATTATTAGGATTAATTTACATAAAAAATTGTTTGACACACTGGTCTATCTCAGAATTTAAAAAAGTCAGTGGTAACCGATTAAAATTTATAGATCACGGGTTTATCCTAACAGAATTTAATAAAGGGCTAAAATATTCTGATAGTATCTGTGATTTCTGAAAGTATGAAAAAATTGTTTTTACAGGGTAAAAAACATCATATTTTAAACTTTTTTACCAAAGTTTCGAGAAAATCCACAATATGTTTAGTTTATTAAGGTATCCTCGAATTCTAAACAATTCTGATAGAGTACTTTTATTTACGATGACAGTTTACCCCTAAAAACGACATTTTATGGTGAAATATTTATTAGGAAGTTGTCAAGACATTTACGAAAGCCCATTGTAAAACAGTCTGACTTTAATAATTGACGTTAAAGTATGTAATAAAATTTTATAAAGCCACCCTTTAGACAACACAAGCAAGAAACAAATGCAACTTGTCAATCTATATAGCTTTTAATTTTTATATACATATACTTCTAGGTTGCAAATGCTATTGTTATTAACCTTCCTGATGGAAAAATTGAAGGTATTACGGACACAACAAGAAACGGAACTAAATATCATAGCTTTTTAGCATTAAGATATGCAGAACCACCAGTAGGGTCCTTAAGACTACAGGTAAGGTTTAAAAAAATAATAAAAACATGTCTTTTACTTTAGGCTATAATATATTCTCGTAGCTCTTGACGTAAAATAAATAATAAAAAAATTTGTTAATTTAAACTATTTTAAAAACTTAAATTTTCCCTCTTCACTCACATGAAAATTTTTAATTTAAGCAGTCATTCAGCCTTAAAAAATATAAAATTTTGAATTCTTTACTAATAGTACTTTCTTGAAGTTTTATTGTCCTTTTTGCAATTTGTTAACTTGTTAATATGTATATCCGTGTACTACTAAATAACTAATTATTGCTAACTTAAAAATAGGTCGATAAAAATATTGACCAAAAGTGTAAAAAATTACAAATATTGACAATGGAATTCTAAGAAACTATTATTGGTGGGGGGTACCTAAAAAATGTTATAGCTGTATTCAAATTTAAGGTTTCTAGTACATACTAATTAATGTTAGGTGAGGACATTTGTAAATATTGCATAGACAGCCTTATGCGACGTCTAATTTACATACAGGAAATTTGCGATAATTTGGTAGTCGCATAATGGGCAAATACGATGTCTACAGTACAGTCGATAAGGGGTTTAATTAAAATAAGTTACAAGTTGGTATTTTAATACTGCAATTTATGATGGGAAATGTATCAAAGGCGAATTTATTTTGCTGAATATGTTGGATCTTGTCAAGAATATGCACTGACTGCGCATAACCAGTGCCTTTATAATCGTGCGTAGTAGACTAATAACCAGTTACAAAGATGCAACAAGGGTCATACAAATAAAGACGGCAATCAACTATCGCTGTCTAAACGCATTGTTTACATCGTGTGCGAGCAACAAAAAGAAGAATAATTGAAAGTGAGACAGAAGTGGTGACGCCGTGGCATCTTCGCTACTGGCAAAAACTTTAGAATATATTCAGCAAAATAAATTTGCCTTTGACACATTTCTCGTAATGCACTGCAGAATTGGAATACTTTCTTGTATATTATCTTAGGTTTAATGTACCATGCGAGATGTTACTTAACATACAGGTAATGTTGCTGTGCTAGAGTATATTTGGTATATTAAACAGTATTTGTGCAAGCCAATTGCATTTTTTTAACTAAATTTTATAGTAATATTGAAATAGTATTAAGGTAAAGAAGTAAAAACCAAGCAGGTTTGAATAATATTGTTATAGTATGAGTAAATTATTTGTTCATTATTATTCGTAAACTGTAAAGTCTCTCGTTTTTTTACAATGTATTAGTTCTGTTTCTGAGAAAAACAGACTTGTTGCACATTTAAAGCAAAATCTGGGAGACATAGTTTAATTTAAAATACAATTGGCTTTAAAATTTCGTATTAAAATATCAGGACTGCATTATAAAATTAAGTTAATGATGGTCCCACAAAAACGAAACGTCTCATTTAAAATAAAAAATCACCATATGATAGTGGAAAGAGTAGCAATTCAATAAACATTTAAAGAAAAATCCGACCTAAAAAAATAAATAAAACCAGTTGTAAAGTTAAAAATAATAAATAAAATAAAAAAATAAAGTCGGGTAATACTATATGGTTATTACCATTTAGTAGTTTAGCTTATATGTTATTACCCGACTTCATTTCTTAATTTTTTTTTATTTATTATTTTTAAGTTATTAATGAGTTTTTTTATTTTTTTAAAGTCAGTTATATTTAATAAGTAAACTGTTTATTTTTTACTTTTTAGTTTATTTATTGCTTTCAGATTTATTATTAACACTATTTAATCGGTAAACAAACACTTAAAAACACTACCAGTACCTCTTTCAAAGACTACATTAAAAAGCACAATGACGTGTAATTTGATTGGTTTGAAACGTTACAGACGGTCACGAAAAACTGTCATCATGGGGGCTTATTTTTCCCAACTAAAACGAATAAAAAAAGAGATTTAACCAACCAGAACTAATCATGACCCCCAATGTCAATTAATCAAATTACAGGTCTCTGTGCTTTTTACTGTATTTTCTCTTTCAGTTCGGTGAAAAGATTAAGTAAGTTAAAGAATGTAAGAGCAATTTATAAACTGCTTTCGTATTTTTATAATTTATAATATTTGTCTAACGTTACATCAAAAGCTGGCGCTAGTATAGCTTTGTCGCATGAACAATGTACAGCAGAGAGAAAACAATAAGTCTAGTACCTTTCTCTCTTGCGATCCTGACTATTTTTTTATAGGACCACCGCGGTAGTGCGCTCTTTTAAATAAAAAAAAGAGTTTTTAAAATTGGTCCACAAACGCCGGAGTAATCGCGTAACATACACAAACAAAAACATACATGGCGAATTGTTCGTTTTTAAAGTCGGTTAAAAATGCAATTGATTTTAAAATCCGATTTAAAATAAAAATACGACGCAAATTTTAATTTTTTCTTTTTTGTCCAGAAATACTCGGAATTTTCAAAATGTCTCAACAGTACATTATAAGGAAGCAATTTTTGCAGCAAATCTAAAAGTATTTAAAGTTTTCTTAACTGCTAAAGATAGATAAAGAACATTGTACAAAAAATGTGTTAAGAATGTTCTGACGAAGGGTGTAGTATCTAGAATTGGAAAGTTGGTACAAGCCACCGTTACATGACTTCTACATGAATGTACTTTCGTCGCTATAAAAAAACATCGCAAAACCGCCAACTTATGTTTTGTGGTAATTGGGATTATTTATCCTTAAATCTAATTTTTGTAACGAAAGAAACCAAGTAAGAATATTAAAATATTAATTTAAGCAACCAATATAGTACGTTTTGTTTGTTGTTATAGTCACAGTTACTTTATTTTTTGAAGTAATACATTACGTTTTTTATGGGGAGGTCCGACTGCTAAAAAGTTTGGTATTAAAAATTTTAAAGAGCAAAAAAAGAAAGAAAAAAGAGAGAGACTCCTCCTTTTAAAACGCCGTTAACGCTCGTTCCTGACTACTATTTTCTTTTTAATTTAAAAATTTAAGAGGAACAAAAATAAAGAAGTCCTTACTTTCGAAAAACATCCATCTTACTTGTTCCTCTACTACACTTTTTCCTTTTTTCCGTATTCCTAGGGGCTCCACATAACCGTATGCATTAAAAACATAAGAAACTTTTTCCATACAAATTTTCTCTCTTACTCATGCTAAGGGGCAGGGTTCAAACCCTCAAACCCCCTTCCCTTATATACGCCCCTGGCTTGGGCATACCTATGAGATGATTATGAAATATTTTTAGCCTGCACAACCTGTTAAACCATGGGACGGTATTTATGATGGAACCCATGAGAAAAATGTATGTTTTCAGTTATACGAAGATTCTGCCAAAGAAAATGAAGACTGTTTATTTGTTAATATATTTACACCAAAGGTAAATTAACTTATGTATAATTTTAGTATTTTAAGGTATTCAGAAGACATCGTTACACTAACAATAAAAAATATTTTTTTATAAACTATACATAAGGGTAAGCCAAAAACTAATCTATCGACTTTATGTGTTAAAATGAACCCATATACCGAGAAAAAATGTCCCTGAAAGGGACGATTTTTAGCTCAATATTAAAAGGTGTCAGTGAGCATTTACTATGTTTTTTAAGTTTAAAAATGTTTAAACTTGAAAAAAAACTTGATTTAAATATAATAAAATAGCTAAAGGATCATTTATAATTTAGGCTTATCAAGTAAAAAATCCATTTTTTGTTACATATAAACATTTTTAGCAACAAACACCAAAATGTATATTTTGATTTTATTTAATTTTTCGAAGCTTTTAAATGTTTGAAAATTTCAGGTAAAAAAATTACCCTCGGCTTTTTAAAGGCAATTTTATGCTCTACAAAAATTCATGATATAAAGATTTTTATCATGAACGGTTTAAGAGTTATGTTACTTCAAATAAAAAATTATTTTTTACTTGTTATTTAAATGAAAAACTAATATGCTCACCCTTTTAAAATTGAGATAGAAATCCATCCTCGCAGGTATATTTTTCTTGGTATATAGGTTCATTTTAACACATAAATTTGAAAGGTTAGTTTTTTTTTGGCTTACCCTACTATATATTTGACGATAGATACATTTCCTTTGATTCCTTATACCACACCTTAAATATATTTTTTCCTGTTTCAGTTTGATTTTGCCCATCAACTTTTTTGTCCGAGTCTTAAAATTTTCATATTTTTATGATTTTTTTTATTATTTTTTTATATTAAATAATACGTTATTACTTACTTAATAATAATTTTTAACAATAAAACTGTCTGATAGAACATACTTTATTTTTGTTTATTATTATTATTATTATTATTATTTTTGATGCTTACAGTTAAATTTAGATCAAATATGATTCTAAACACCATAATTTATTAAAAGACTGGTACATATTAAAGCCATTTACTTTCTTTTACGAACTGAGGCCGCAGTTATGATATAAGTAAAATAGCCTTTTTTTGTGTGTTTTTAAGTGTTATACCCATATATTCATTTTTAAAATTTACAGTTATTTAAATAGGAGTATTTTTTAGTAATACGAAGTTATTCTTGTATGGGGACCAAGACTAACTTTATAAAACACGTCTCTTTAAATTAATTAAAAAACAATAAATTGCAAAAATAATAGCTAAAATGATCATTAGGTTAGAATAACATTTTAATTAAAATTTAAAAAAAATTGTTAATAATAAAACACTTAAATTGTATATATTTTCTGTTTTTTACCAGGCAGAGAGTGACTTCGCGCTTGGACAAATAAAAGGTTATTGATTATATTCTTTATATATTATTTAATAAACATATTTTTTTGTTTAAAAAGAACACTTAGTAATTTAAAATTAAAATTCATTTAAATAGTTTGGAATAGTGCACCAACTTTTATAATTATTTGAAGCTTTTAACAAATTATAAAGCGTGTCTTCGGTTCGGTTCTTACCAAATGAAAATCTTTCTAATTATTAAATATCTTTACGAAAAGAAAGTGTCTCTTATTTTCACAAATATAACTGTATGTTGGATGTACAGGTTGGCCTAAATAGGGAAATAAACCTTGCAAACCATCTTCCGTTAAAAAAGCTAGTACACGCATAGTTACACGAATAATACGTACATTCTCTGTATCGAGAACTGGAGCTACAAAATAAAAATATTTTAAAATTATTTTAGAATCTAGTTAATTCCTCAATATCCGCCGACCTTGCAGTAATGGTATGGATTCATGGTGGAGGATTTATATCAGGTGCTGCCTATATGATTGAAGGTGGTGTTGGTTCCAAATTTTTTATGGATGCAAACATTGTATTTGTATCAATAAATTATCGACTTGGTCCCTTTGGTAATATAAGTAGTGTCTTTATTTACTCACACAGAAAAAAATATATTGTTTTAAGAAAATACAAGGTGTTAAAAATATGCTTTCTTTTTGAATACGTGTGTTTTAAAACAAGATTTATTTCTTACTTTAAAATAATTGCGGCTCTTAAATTGGGAAAAAATATTTTAATTAATGTCTTTAATTTAAAAGACATTCTTTAAATTAAATTATACTTAGTATTATTTTGAGAACATCAGGATCAAGAAATAAAAACATAAAGATTTATGATTTAAGCTCCAAATTATCCTAAATATAAGTTTTAAGATTTTAAACAAAAGAAATTAAATGTTCATTTTGAGAACCTATTCTAAAATCTTTTACCTTTATGTCAAAGAAACCATTTCTTTAATATAAGTATTCACTGAATGATGCTTTTCAGTACGGTTTCAACGGTACGATTATATCCTACCGTCGAACAACGAAAGTTTTTCTTATAAGATACTCTTCTTATTCAACTTGGACCCGGGTAGTCATGGGTAACACCCTAAATTTTCGGGTGTTGAAACAGTAACACTGACACCGGCTTCGGTATCAACACAGTGTTTCAACACAAAGGTCATGAAACAATCCAATTGTTTCTTGACAAAATGGCGAAGTGTGGCGAGCTGCGGGTTTCAGCACAAAAGTGTCACGGTTACGAACAATGATCTGAAAAATAAATATGGATGATTGCAGCGAAAATCATAATAACCCTACCTGGGCACTGCGCAGTCCCCTTGTGGGCATGCGCAGTAAAAATTTCTGACTAGCGAAAAACAAACAACAGGACCGGTTTTAACATTTTGTATGATTCATTTATAAAGAAATATACCAAGTAATTTTGTTTCTAGGTATTTAAATATTTTATTTTAAGTCTGTATTCGTATTTCATAGCAGTCCCTAAAAAGTAAACCGTTTTTATATTGGGGACTATTTTTTGTTGTATAATTTTTTATTTTTCGGTCGTATCGCTGATTTTATTGAAATTTAGCAAACGGGAGTGCTTAGATGCACTGATCTCAATTTAAATTCCGTTTTTTTGCTAAAACACCTTATTTTTGATTCATGAGGACCCACTTTGACTCCACCTCAAACCTACACGAAATTTTTTTCCGCATTATTATCTTCCTTCTAAACACTACCTTAACACAACAACAATGAATGGTTGGTATTTTCTCATAAAAGCAATTAGTTTTGGTGTAACTTGTTTAAGGAATAAATCTCAATTCATAAACTGATATTTCGCTCCCGTTGCCGTAGCAGTTGTCGTTCAGTTAAATTTGGCGTGTAATGCCATGAAATTGTCTATTTTTGGGGTTAGGGCTAAACTGACCTCATATTTGTAATTGAAACCACAAAAATACAAATATTAAAATTGGTAATGGACCCACAATGGCTTAGTATTTTTCTCTTTCTATAACTTTTAAAGATATCAAAATCCAACGTATGCCAATTTGAAATATTAAGAAGCAACTTTTTTAGGCAATTACATCAGCTTTAGTCAATTTTTCTACTTTTTGAGATACGCCACTTCGTGATATTGTCGACGAAATTGCTTATGGCTACTTGAAAGTATGTCAAATTATTTTGATTAAACTGCCATATTTTATTTTGTGTGATTATAAATGCATCAGTCAAATGCTAATACAGAGTGTCCGACTATATTTTAACCCATTTTGACCGCGAATAATTTTAGAACAAATAAAATTATCAAAATGCGGTGTTCGCAGAAAGCCTTAGATTTTTTAATGTTTCTTTTTATAACCTTGCCATTTGGTTGTGACATTTATTTCTTACGAAAACGGCCAATTTTCTTACATAGGGCAAGTTTGTTATTTTAAATGGAACGCCATGTATATTTTTCTATAATCCTTAAATACAATTCTTCCCGTTTAAAAAAATTAACCCAAACCATGACTATTTAAAAAATAAAGGATTTATTGATTTCTAAAAAATTGACTGCATGGCAATAAAGAGTATTATTTGAAGCAGAAAATGTGCTTCTTACTCATTATTTAGTTTTGGTTATGCAAAACTTAAATTAAACAAAAGTTCAAAAAACACCAAGAATTACTTACAACGCACAAATGAAACACCAAATACCAAATAACTATACCTGATAACGGTCGACCGTAGGTGGGAGATTGGATTTGGGCAGCCGACGGCGTCAATTTTACCTGGATTTTACGATCGGGAAATCCCAAATTATAAATTAAATTAGGATGAGTGTGGTCCTGTCACTGTATAGGTAAACGTTTTCAGTGTTGCAACCACTATATTTATTAAAATACTGCAAACTTTGTCAATGTTGCCAACACTATATTGGGTTTTAAATAAAAAATGCGTACTTTTATAAGAACTGCGCATGTGCAAAGGTGTACAGCTATTCTCCCAGTGTGGGGTAAAAATTTCGTGCGCAGGTCTATTGAAAATATATGGGGATCATTTTCTATTAGCAATCCTTTTAATTTTTAGATCATTGGTTACGAATGTTACGATACAATAAAAATGGTTTCTTAATAAATTGTAGAAGTGCCTTGTAGCACGGAGTTACTCGAGTTTTATCATTATATATTTACTTGTAAATTATAATTTTAAATAAAGTACTGTTAAAATTATTAATATTATTATTATATATTATATATTTATTTTGCTTTAAAAATGAAAAATAAAAAATATTTTTTTAATATACCGCGATCTTTGTACAGCGTACAAAAATTTACCATTTATTTTGGTTCTTACTAAAACCGAACTTGTTTACTAACTTACGTACAGCTTTATTTTACTTTTAAAAATCCTGAATCAAGGCAATGTCTGCATTTGACAATAATGCCGCCATCTGTTAAAGAGTTACTGTAGTGTATCGTCTGTGTCGCTGGTCGCTGTTCGGTGTCGGTATCATCCGTGGTGTCATTGTGTTAATGCGAAACAAAATCTTGAATCACGCCATCTGTTAAAGTGTTGCTGAGTGTGTCGGTTTCGTTGGGTTTCATGTGAGGTGTCAGTGTGTCATTACATTCATGAACGCTGTTTCAACACCCATGACACCCAGAAAGGTTTCAACACAAAAGTGTCATTCAACACAGTGTTACACATGACTAGACCCGGGTCAGCCACTTTAATAACTCGTATGAGGTTTGGCCAAATGCATCACTGGAGAGAATAAGTCTCGGTGAATGACATAATAACCGAGAAATCCTTTCTTAACTGTCGACAAAGATAACATCTTGGTACACTCATATAAAGAGAACAGTTCTTAAATTTAATACCGTTAATATTACATATCAAGAGAACTAGTTCTTCATTTAAAATACGTAGTTTCTTAATTGAATTAAATTTTATTTTAGTCTGTGGTATTTACTATCTTGTCTTAAAAAAATCTCTCGGTGGGAGAGCGCAAGTAATTTCCATTGTGAATCTCGAAATTTAATATAAGGGTGCAAATATTTTTAGCTAAATTCATGAGTACCTTGATTTGAGAGTTTTTAGTTTTTAACCTAATACATAGTTCTTTAATGTAAACCCATTGGGATCACTAAAGGAAATAAGGATATTTTTATTTCAAAAGCGCTTTCTTTTGAATTTAGTACGCAAAGCTGAAAACATATTTTTCTCCTATTTCTTTAACGCACATAAAAGCCACAATTCTCTCAAATTAAGTATAAGGCTTTTGTTTTAAGATATATTTTTTTATGGCTTGAACCCAATTGTTACACGCTGTTACAAATTCGGGAGCTAGCATTAGGAACTCCAAAACCGTAAGAGATACATGTTTTTTTTATCTTTGGACAAACCACGAAGGCTAAAAGCCTAAATACTAACGTACCGTGGGTGTCTTAAGCGAGGTAAGAGGGAGTTCGTTGACACGAGACTTAAATACTTGAAGATTTGGGGGAAGGAAAGACCTCCGCGGGTAGCAGCTTCCACATTCTAGAAACTATGGGGATAAAAGAACGAACAAAGTGGGAAGTTCGGGGCTTGTCCAGTTGGACCGTATAGGGATGCATACGCGCGGAACCGTGAGTGGGGGAACTATACTGGACAATTCTTCAGAGCAAAAGCCGTGGAAGTACCTATAAAAAAGCGATAAATCACCCACAGCCCGACGATGGGCAAGAGAAGATCTTTCTGTAAGTGACGGATTATTAATGAGACGAATGTTTGCTCAAACTGAGGTAAAGCTGCTAAATTTTATGCTTAACAATATCTCGTTTTAAAATTTACAGCCATTCCGAAGTTTTCTACAGAATAATCCAAATTTTTTTTTCATACATTATTTAAAAATATATGGTAAAACAAATGCCTTATTATTATTGCCACCCTCTGTTTTGTGGAATGATTTTACTAACTTTAAGATTAACAAATGCATACTTTTTTTCGCCCTAGTCTCCCCACCTAGGTCCGACCACCGCCCCCTAGGTGGTGCGCTGCAGCCTAGATGCTTATTGTACCTTGTCACTACTTCTTCCCATTCACACTAGTGTTGGGAAATACTGTGATTTTTCGGTAACCGGTGAAACGGCGATAGTGATTTCTAAATCACCGTGATTTCAAACAGTGATTTCAATTACTGCAGTGACTTGAATGTACATAAATATTTAACTAAACATGAAAATATAAACACAGCTCGGTGAACGAATACGAATATATTATTTATGCAGCTCTTATCGGTTTTCATTGACATGCAGCATAATATTTATTGATATTATAAAAATAAATATTATGCTGCAAATTAAATTAACAGCAATATTACGAAATCTAAAGTTTTTTGGGTTCGTAACTCAAATAATCATTTTCATATAAAGTGTGACCACAACAAGCTTAATGTGATATATTGCAATATTATTATGTAAAAATAATATCAAGTTTTAGGATTTATTCATTACTTACTTTCAAAAATAAAAAAACACATTTTCTATTAATCGAACACCATTTTACCATTTTTAACTTAAATTCAATTACAAAAAAGATAAATATAAAATAAAAAACTTTTTTAAAGCAAAACGAAAACGCATAATAAAAAATAAAAATTTTAAATTCTTTAAATAAATAAAAATAAAACAATATATAGCTTACTTTTTTCCCAATGAAAATTAAAAATTAGCATTAAGAAATATTAGTTTTTCAGCTTTGTTTGCACTTAATTCATTTCTACGTTCGATTAATATTAACCCGGCTTTGGAAAACAGTCTTTCACATGGCTTGGCGGTGCCCGAGACCCTCCACGTCTAAACAATATAAATATCCTATCAGCTTAAATCACTGTTTTCCTTCACATATTATTTTTAAATAATAATTCATAGGTATATCATATTTCGATCGGCTTCATCAGCGATCATCCAATGCGTGTCGTGTCGATGCCGCTTGCAGTATTCGCTTCAATCACTGATCACCGTATTTGCAAAAAGTAAATCACCGGTAGCGCCAGTGATTTTCCATTCACCGGTAAAATATCGCGGTTATTGATATATCGCCCAACACTAATTCACACGCCATTCATTCTATAACGTGGATGGTTGATGCATGGTCGGTCCGCTGACCCCCGAGCAGAACTTACCTTTAAATGAAAATTTCCACAAACGAAATAAAATGGTAATTTTTAGCGAACAGCGAATACTGCTTTTTTGGTTCAAAACATGTCATAAAATGTGGCAAGTATTCGTTAAAAAGACAGAGTTAATAATGGTGGCTCAAAGATTAAACGTCGAATGTTAAATTTAATGACATCATTTTATAAAACGCAAAAAGTAGCAATACTAATGTAAAATTTAATTTTAAATTATTTCTTTAAATAATCTAAAAAAAATAAAAAACTTTCGAAAAATCTCTGCCTTTTTCAGATAAGTCCACAACGGTTTCAAATTTTTAAAACGGAATATTGTTAGGGATACAAAAGACAAATCTAACTAATTCTATATCTCTTACAGTTTTCGGGATTTTAAAGATTTTTTTCGAATTTGTAACTACACATACAGAGTGTTTCTTAACAAATAAGAAAAATTTTAGAAGGTGATTTCTTGTTTAAAATAAAGGGTAGTTTGTTTTAAAAACATGAGAAAAGTCACACATTGGGGGAAAAATTTAACGAAAAAATGTATTAATTTTTTTGCTTAAAAACAAAATGAGTATTGTTTTTAAACTACCAAGGAATCCCAAATAAAGACATTTTAAATTGCCGCCCTTGGATGTTATGATATACATTTTATTTTGTTATTTGAAATTGGTAAGTTTAACGAAAAAAATACAAGAGGTAAACATTTTTTTAAACAAACCAGTTTATCCAAATTTGTTTTTTTAAGGTTATTGTGAATGTGTTTCTTCAAATTTGGTTAGCAAGAAAAATAGGGGTAGTCTATTTTCACCACTTTCATTCATTGTATTTTTATAAAAGCAATATTTTCTTAGAATTTTATCATTTTAGCGCTTTTTGTTTTTAAGATAAAAATTAAAGACGTTATTCTTTTTGACATTTTTGTACCGCGATATCTCCCTAATGATTGACTTTTTCCCCTATTTTTATAAACCAATCTTCCCTTTATTTTAAACAAGGAATCACCTCCCAAAATTGTCCGCATTTGTTTAGAAACATCCTTTATAAAGAGTCTTTCAATAAGAATGATACTGTTTTAAATGGTTTTGTCGGTTTCTAATTCTTATATTTTTAATTGCTAGGTGTCCCTATATTTAGTATAGAGTGCAGTTTTATAATAATGCAGCGTCTCAGTCCTCTCGGTCGGTTGGAAGTACAAAAATATTACCAAAGTGGTAGCTCAGTTGTGACAACTAAACGTTTATTCACTCGAAAATTAGGTTGCCATCATCGCTACCCTGCGCAGGTTATCCGCCGCACTGTGTAAAGTTAACTAAAGTTCAAACTTTTCCACAGTGCGGCGTATAAGCTGCTCACAGCATTGATGATGGCAACCCAATTTTCGGGTGAAAAACGTTGAGTAGCCACAACTAAGTTACTACTTTGATAATAGTTATCTAGTACTTCCAACCAATCGAGAGTAGTCAGACACTGCACCATTAAACTCCACACTATAATAAACATAATAGTACCTAAAAATTCAAAAATATGAATTAGAAACCGGGAAATCTCTATTTGAAATACTATCACTCTAACTGAAAGACCATTCATAAGACCTTTTAACTAAATTACAATTCTTCTAAAGATATACTTATTAAATAAATAAAAGTTTAAAAATAGAAAGACAATAAAAGGTTAATTTATTAACTAAATATTCTTTATAAACTTTACATTTTTTTACAATTTTTTTAAAGCTTTTTAATCATAATATAGCGCTTATTAAAAATATTACAATTATTGCGGTTTTAAAAGCACAGACGGTAAAATACAATTTTAATCGCTTTTTTAACTTATAGTAAATCATTAAAATTAAATTATTTAATATAAAAAGACTAGGCTTAAAAATTTATCTTTTTAAGGCTTTATGTCAAGTGGTGATGATATAATTCCTGGAAATTTTGGCTTAAAAGATCAAGTTTTAGCTCTTAAGTGGGTACTAAAAAATATAGCCTACTTTGGAGGTGATCCAGAAAAAATTACTATTTTTGGACAAAGTGCTGGGTCTGCCTCTGTATCATATCAACTCTTAAGTCCACTTTCAAAAGGTAAGTATATTATTTAACTAAACGTTGGGTAGTTCTATATGATTTTGGTAAATCTATAATTAGTAATAATTATAGGTTTCTTTAAGTAGAAGTTAGGTAGGGTGACAGATCTTTAAATAAAGACTTCTGCAAGGCAGTGACCCTAAAAGCGGATTTCTACCAAATGGTCAAAACCGCAACTTTGTCAATTTCGACAAAATAAAAACTTTTGTTGGTAAAATAGAAAATATTTTGGAGACTTTGTCTAGCGAATTCGTGTTTTCGTCAACAGCAATAAGTTCAGGCGAATTTCCACCAAACGGACAAAACCGCAACAGACCAGCAACTGTGTCGATTTCGACAGTAGGGGAGATGGGGAGTTCAACGCCCATCGTTCACCAGTGAAGCTTATCATAAAATCTCTGACGTCATTTAAAATATAGGAATCTTTTGCTGTGTTCATTTTTTATTAAAATCTCTGAGGAAATTAAATTCTCGAAATCTTTTGCCATGTCAAATTTAGAGTGTGGTATTACCTGTCAAATGTCAAATATCATATGCCATGTATCAAAAACCACGTGGTTAAGGTTAAACCGTTGTGCGTATTCACCTGTACTAAAAACTAATATTGATTTGCGCAAAAATATTAAGTTGAGCCGTTTGGAAGTTATCAATTAATATTCAAAATTTGTTCATTGTAATAGGATGCCCGTGTAAATATATATATTTAGTATGCCTACAGCTATCTATAGCCACTGCTTATTAGTCATATGTTTTTAGTAAGATGACAAAATAACCTGATGAGTTAAGTAAAATTGTGCAATTTACACTAATTAGAATTTTACGTAAAATATAATTGATTAATATATTTTCAAAATACCATGTTTATGAACCTAGGTATCACATATTTGGGGGATAAAAAATAAAACACATTGGATGTAATAAATGTATTTAATTAAACCAGATAATGGATTTACTTTTAGCAATTTTATACATAAGTTTAGTTAGTAATACACTACAAGCTAAACAATTTAAATACTTAAACTGTTATAATTTTCATTTAATTGCATGGTAACTGCTGGAATCTCTTTAGTGATTGAGTTGACGCATGGTTCAGGAACTTGACTTATAACTGTTCCCCATTCAGTTTCACCAAAAGTATTATCCCTTATAGTAAAATTTAATCTTGTATCGGAGATAAGTTTAGGCGGACGCTGGTGCAAATATCTTAAAAGCGCCTACACGCCGACTATCTATCGGTTCATATTGTAGTGAAAGTCATGTAATATTCAAAGGAAAATCCTTGGTTTCTAACATTATCGCTGGCGGAACGGCTGGAGCATTGTGTGGTGCATAGATGTAAAAAACATTTTGCACTTGTGCTAATAATGCGATGTATGACAAACTTAATAGTGTCATGACTAAAATTTAAAACACTTGTTTTTAATTCGATAACGAAACAGGTTAATAAGTTAGGTAAACACGCAGCAACTCAATATAACCTAAAAATTTGATCCAAAATAACCTAAAGTTGTATAGGGTCCGAAGGGTCCACCAATGCATGATGTGGTTTAAAGCAATACATTTATTATATCCAATGTGTTTCATTTTTATCCGCCATATATGTGATATCTAGGTTCATAAAAATGGTGTTGTAAAAATATATTAATCAGTTATATTTTACGTAAAACTCTAGTTATCGTAAATTTCACAATTTCACTCAACTTATTAGGTTGTTTCGTCATCTTACTAAAAACATGTGACTAATAAGTTATGGCAATAGATAGCTGTAGGCATACTAAATACAGAATCAGCTAAATAACATAACACAAAAGCAATGTAGACAATCTAACGTGAATACCTGCATGCATCCTTTTTTGTAGTTTTATTCGACGATATCCCAATACCTCCCTACTTAACCAGTATATTTATTTATTACACGAGCACCCCATTACAATAAACAAATTTTCGATATTAATTGATGGCTTCCAAACGTCTTAAAGTAATATTTTTTTGCGCATATCAATATTAGGTTTTAGTACGTGTATCCTACGCACAACGGCTTAACCTTAACCACGTGGTTTTTGATATATTATGAATGATATATAATATATGATATATTATTATGATATTTGACATTTAACAGATGAAATTTTAACAGGTAATAACACACTCTAAATTTGACATAGATTCCTAAAATTTAATTTACGTCAAAGATTTGACGATAAGCTCCACCGGTAGACTGTGGGCGTTGAACTCTCCATCTTCCCCTACTTTCGACAAAACAAAAGTTTTGTTGTCAAAATAAAAAACATGTTAAAGACTTTGTGTCGCTAGTTTGTGTTTTCCTAAACAACGAAAAGCCCCATCTTCTAGCGGAAAGATCAAATGGTTTTAGTGCGTTGACTGCTTTGTCTCTGTTTTGGTGAACAGAGTTCGCCGTGAGGCGGATTTCCATCAAACGGACAAAAGAGCAACAAAACAGCAACTATGTCGATTTGACCAAACTAAAACTTTTGTTGTTAAAGTAGGAAACACTTTAAAGACTTTGTGTCGCGAGTTTGTGTTTTCATCAACAGCGAAAAGTTCCATCGACAGGCGGAAAGATTAAAAAAAAGGTTTCGGTTTTTTGTCTCTGCTTTTGTAAACAGGGTTCGCTATGTGAAAACGGTCATATACATTAAGCTATTAAAATAAATACCAGTAACTAAACATCTTAGGGTTTACAGATATAGCATCTCGGTAATTTCTCATATAACATTTTTTGCCGGCGTTGTACATTTAATTTACTGGCATTGCCAACACTCTTTAATGGCAAGGCATTGGCAAAAAGGTATCAAAAAGACGCGAAAGTGGGCAATTAGCCGTTATTAGGCCACGTGTTGCAGAGAAAGTGATGGCATCCGTCATTAATAAGTTATTTGCAAAAAATGCGTTTAAAATGATGGCATCCATCATTAATAAGTTATTGGCAAAAAGATAACAAAAAGGCACGAAAGTGGGCAAATGCAGATACTCCCAAGCAGCAAGCTGACGTCTTATTGACGAAAATTGTCGCATATACTTTTTTTAAAAGCTAAAATTATGCGATATTTTATTTGAAAATTAAAATAGGAAAAAACTCCTTACTGCATGCAATTTCCTTGCAATGCAAGGTACCATCTCTCGGAACACTGTCCAACTTAGAGATGCAGATTTTTACACTAGCCGAAGATATTTCTTTCAAAGCTAAGTGAGATCACCTACCGCAGACCGCTCTCGTATTATTATTGTCTAATGTGTACGGTTTAGACGATAAAAAGCGAAGATATTGCAGAAACGTAGAAGTTTATTGTCCATTACGCTATCTATCGGAATGTCAAAAAAACTATTAAATATATATAATATTTTTTATTAACACGTCTTTAAAACTTTTAAACAAAATGTTTACAGCTCCTAACAGTCTACTTGAATATCTTGCCTTCTCGACTAGCCATCACCAATTAATCACACAACACACACTTATTAGGTAATGAATACATTTAATTATGTCTATTAAAAAAACTCTTTTACTAAAAAGCTAGAAAACCACGTAGAAAACAAATGCACAAAGCGGTCACCTTCGGTCGAAATTAACGTAGCTAATTTTACCATCATTTTATTTTTATTCGCTCCAAAATACATAATAAACATTTTGTTTGACCAAATTTTTATTTGCATGATTTTTAACAATAAAATGTTATGAAAAGGCCATTTCCTTTAAATTATGTAAAAAACATAAAATAATGTTGTTTAGCTGCCATTATAAATAAAACAGATCAAAAAAATTGCTTTAATGTTAGTTAAATACCAATGTTAATAATATGGTTTAAAAAGTATGAATATGAGTTGAAGGTTTGCCTTCAAAAATCCAATATTTATTTGCCTGCAACAAAAACGCGTGCTTTATTTGATCAGGATTGGTATGCCGCCATTTTTGTATGCTTGCCGGCAATTCGCCTGCATGTAAAATTTATTGGCAATTAAGTGTTTATTTAGGGTTGACTTTTTAATGCGTATAAGATGTTGGCATAATATTGCCACCAACTGCCAATGCTTTACCATCAATGCCAATATGAAAAATGTACATTGCCGGCAAATAGTGTTTGCTGGGTTGTAATTTGTTTGCAAATTTTTGGTCCCACTTCATTCACCAAGTTCTTAAATTGTTGATTGGACATTCTTTTATAAAATGACGATCTTAGTACTACATTGATTTTTATGACATTATTTACCAAATCTGCCATAATTTTGTCCATTTCATAAACTCGTCGTCTGAAAAATGATCTCATCCAGTATTTTGTTTTTTTAACTCTTGCCTAAAAGATTCGATTTTAAAAAAGTTGCACGCCATTAAAAAAAAAAACATCCTAGGAGTAGGCATAATAAAAACTGTTCGTGTAGTGGAAACGAAAGAAAACACTTTAAAACTAAGCACGCGACAGGCAACAGCAACTTTTTAAGTATATGCATTTGCACTTTATATTATTGTATTTAATGTTTTTGCTGGTGTCTTAGGATTATTTCGAGGTGCTATATTGGAGAGTGGTTCCGCTTTATCCCCTTCGGCTTACCAAAGAAACGAAAGTAATATTTCATTTAAACTAGCAAAGCAAATTGATCCTACATTCAACAGTACAAGTTCCAACGATCTTTTAGTGTTCTTGCGAAGTGTACCGGCTGCATCAATTGATAACGCGTCTAAGGCCCTAGCTACTCAATTGGTATGTTGAAAGTATAGAGTGGCTGGGTTCTTAAATGTATTTTTTATTTTTTAGTTTTGTCATCAATATCTTGTTGATTCGTGAAACAAACTTTACAAAAAAAATAGTTTGTGTTGTTTAGCTTCGCCAGGCCAAAATCAAACGTTAATTTTTTTATTCAATTTTATAAATAAATCTTAAATTTTGTCAAAATATCTAGATTTTTAAAAAGCATTTTTTTATGCAAGATTTTAGGTGATGAGATTTGTTAATGAAATTTAATCAAATTCACAAACACAAACAGAGTGTTTGCTTTTGACGTTACTGTATTTTTGGGGGAGGAGTGCTAACCAAAAAATTAACTTTTTTGTAAGTTGCAAAAAAATTACCGAAGGGGTTCTATTAAAGCCAATAGCATCTAATATATGGTGAGGATCCCATATCTCAGTTCTAGGATGAGATAATTTAAAAATCCTAATTGCGCTCTTGTTATTTATAAAAAAGTAACACTTACAAAAAGGTGGCACATATTATTATTAGGTACTAATCTGTGGAAAGAAATACTTTTATGTCAAAAATCCAAGTAAAATAAATAAATAAGGGTAAATTATCCGCGTAATTTATTTTAATAACATACCTTTAAACTGCTTGAAGTTAAATAAAAAATATACATTTAAATAATTACATTTTTAAAATAGTTATAAAAATTTTTGCTATTTAATTAATTTTATTATTATTTTTATATATTTCAGGTTATAATATATTTTAATAAATAAAATAGTAACCAAATCCTTATAACATAGTAATTTTACATTAAAATAATACGTTTTTTTTTAATTTTAGGAATCAGCAGCTAATTATCAAATATCAAAGGGTTTCTTTTTGCACCTGTCATAGAAGTACCTCACGAAAGTGCATTCTTAACAAAACCTCAGTACGGTCTTTTTGAACAAGGAAACTATAATAAAGTGCCGATATTTATTGGTATGACAAATGAAGAATCTCTGGGACTGCTAGCAAATGGAGGTAAATACATTACCTTACATCCAGTGACGGGGGTCGATTGATGACCCCCTTCCTCACCCCTTTGACTTGGAGCCACTAACAAAAGGAAAAAAAATTGTTTAAAGAAAATCTACCTATTTTTATATTATAATTTTTACAAAAAAAATCAACGCCTATTTTGTCATATCTCGCTATTGTTTTCATAAATTCCAAGTTTAATTGGTTTATAAACTAACTAAAATGGAATATTACAAGGAAGTGCCTGAAATTTGTAGCTTTAATGAAAGTAAGCGTACTTTAGTAATTAAGTATTTTTATACAGTGTGTCCCAAATTGGGCCTACATGTATTGGTAACTCGGGAACGATAAGAGCTACAGTGTTGTTTAAATTAGGGAAGTTAAAGACAATTTAATTGCAAAGTTAGGTCTGCCTTCAGATTTTATTTATCTTTTATGGTTTTGAGATAATTAAGAAAAACTAAAATGGTGCATTTTTAACTTTTGCCTGTAAGTACTACCAATTTAACGGTTTTAAGATTACTACATTATTAGAACCCTTTTTTAAGAAAAAAATAATTTAAGTACATTTTTCTAACTTGATTTGTTTTTGAGATATTTAGCCAAACTTTGGATTTTTATACGGACGCCATATTGGATTTTTAAATTTTTGAAAAGAGCGCTTCAAGAGCTTTTTATTGATGTATCACAATTCTAGGTTTTCAGATTGCTTAAGTTTTAAAAACGATAATTTTTGTTTATTTGATACTAGACTTAGACTAGACTGCCTAATGACCGCCCCGTTTCATAAAAAACAAATAATACGCATCCAGAGCGGCATCAACATAACCATAGACATTTAAGATTCTTAGTGAAGAAACTTGTTACCCCATGGATCTTTTGTGAGAGCAAAATTCAACTTATACAAAAAAGTGATGCTTTTTGCAAAAATTAATACTTTCTAATATTACCTTAAACTGATTATAATTAAACACAACTGTAAAACAATAATGTATCATTAAACAAGAAAAAATAAAATCACCATACATGTTTTCTTCCATTTTTCACACATTTCTTGTATTTTTTCAACACCTTGCGGGTAACTTGGCGTAACGTGTTTCGGTTGATAAAAGCTAAAAATCACATCCCGTACCCGATGTTCTAGTTTCAGCCTAGTTTCGCGCGGAGAAAACTCGTACACCTCATTTTTTGCGTGTTCTCATAGGTAAAAATCAGAGGGTATTATATCCGGTGATCTAGTTGGCCAAGCAATTGGCCCATTATTAAAGATTATGTTGTCATTAAAGGTATTTCTAAGCATCTCCATCACCTTCCTGGTACTGTGCGCTGGAAATCCGTCTTGCTGGAACCACAGATTATTCATTTCATTTTGCAAAACTGTATTTCTAATGGCCGGTAAAATGTGTTCTTGCATGAGTAGCAAATACCTATCTTCATTCAGAGTTTTTTCAAAAATGATTGGTCCAATTAAACGGTTGTCTAAAACAGAAAAAATATGTTTTATCTAATTGTGAGACGTAAATTAAAGGTGCGTTTTAAATTATCTATGATGCCACACCAGACATTAAAGTCAAAACTCGCGGGTAGCCGTCTTTCTTCTAAATTATGTAGATTTTTTTGTATTCCAGAAGTGATAATTGTGCCTAATAAAAATTCCACAATTTGTAAACCGGGTTTTGTCTGTACAGAGAACCTTAGATTGGAAATTGGGTATCTGTTGACTTTTAGTAATAAACCATTGACTAAAGATGATTCGTTTATTGAAATCATTCCCCTAAAGACCCTGGACAATACGTGGTTTATATGGATGAAAAGGGTGTTTTTTAAAAGGCCTATGCACAATTTACTTAGGAATTGTTGTCTGTTCTTTTCGTATAAGTTTTGGGATTTAGTTTCACAAAAGATCCATAGGCTAACAAGTTCGTAACTAAGAATTTAAAATGTCTTTGGTTAGGTTGTTGCCGCTCAGGAAATTGTTTTTCGTATGCAAATGCTGGAGCTTTTGTATTTCTGTTAGATTCAAAATAAATTTCTAGCCTATCCGCCTTTTTATCATTGGAATAATGAAAGCCAATATTGCAAATACTTAAAATAATCAATACTTACCTATAATTTTTGTCGAAGGCGTTTCTAAACGAGAAATAAGATGCACGCTAATTTTGACATTTACAATATTTAAATTATAAGATGAGTATTATTTGTTATTTATGAAACGGGGCGGCCATTGATGCAGTCTAGTTTAAGCCTACTATCAAAGAAACAAAAATTATTGTTTTTAGAGCTTAAGCAATCTAAAAACCTACACTTGATACATCAATGAAATGCTCTTGAAGAGCTCTTTCAAAAATTAAAAATCAAATATGGCGTCCGTATGAAAATCCAAAGTTTGGGTAAATATCTCAAAAACAAATGAAGTTAGAAAAATATTTTTACTTAAATAAAATTCTTCGTAAAAAAGTGTTCTAATAATGTAGTAATCTTAAAACCGTAAAATTGGTGGTTTGCGAGCTACAGGCAAAAGTTAAAATGCACCATTTTTGTTTTTCCCAATTATCTTAAAAACCATAAAATATAAATAAAATCTGAAAGCAGACTTAATTTTGCAATTAAATTGTCTAAAACATTTCTAATTTAACCAACACTCTAGCTCTAATGGTTCCTGAGTTACCAATACATGTAAGCTCAATTTGGGACACATTGTATATTAGATTATTCGATAGTACATATCTTAAAGGAAAGCAACAAATGGTTTAATTTTAACTTTGTTTTATTATTTTATAAAACTCAGCTTCTGTATATAAAAAAAATGCCGTTATTTTGTGCAGGGACATCGTCTAGCCAGCAAAACGTCAACAAATTTGTATTTTAAAAATACGGGAGACCCAAAAGACGCCCAAACCCTGACCCCACCTTACTTCTAACATTGTGTATCTTCCCATTAAACAAAAAAAAATAGGTTACATAAATTACGGAGTACCACTTGTCTATTATAACAAAATCATTAATACAACTAATAGCCCATAAAGATTGAGGATCACTGTAAAAACTGTAAGATTAAAAATCATTGATAATTATACATTTTGTGGGTCCATTGATGTAATGCTTAATAATACAATGTCATATTTAAACAAAATAGTATTTCGCATTACCCCAAAATGAAAATATTTAATAAATATTTAAAAATAATAAACTATTTAATTTTATAGAGAGAAATTCCAATAATGTAATTTAAAAAATTAAAACTTACACTTACTCATAGATAGATTGCAACCCCTACTACCTACTATTTTTTACGACACATATTTAAGGCTTCCGGTTAAAATTACTTTATGATTGATGAAGTTAAGTTTTTTCGTGTTAACCGTATTCAACGAAGTGTTTTTAAACGAATTTAAAAATGTTTTGGACCACAATAACATGAAAAAGCTCCTTTATTTATAACATACAGTGCATTTCTTTAATGTCCAACCTCGTTTTATTTTTTGGACGGATCAATTTAAAAAGTAAAACCTTGGAATATGAAATTGATGCATAAATACTATATTTTAGAGTGAAATTGACAGATAAATATTTTAATATAACGGTTGGCAATCTTTTCTTCTAGATCCCTCTTGGCTATGGAATTCTTACGATGCCCAACCGGAAATTTTGGTGCCTTTTGATTTACATCTAGCTGATCTAGACTTAAAAAAGACTATTGGATCAAAAATAAGGGAACATTTTGCTGGTTACGAGGGATTTTCCACCGATACCGCTAAAGGAATTCGAGTAAGGTGATCATGGGCGCCGGCAGGATTACTTTCAGGGGGTGCAAAAATTAAAAATTCTAGGGATAAAGAAAAGAAAATGATCCTCATCTTTAAGAAAGTACCTTTCCATACAATATATTCTCTTGTATTCCTATCCCGCACCGCACACGGACAACTCAGGGGTGAAAAATCCTTGGAAAAGCAAAAACGTTTTTACCTAACAAAACTTTATTTTTTTTTACATTCTCTGTAACTATTAAAAAGTCAGGTAATTGTCCAGATAGTGGGAACAAATCCGATTTTGACAAAATTTGGCCTATTGGGGTTTTTTGGGGCGCTGATCACGAATCTGAGAACGTTTCGTTCCCGAGATATTCATCATCAAAGTGAAAAATCAAACTTATCCTATTTTTACTATATTTCCCCTTCTTTTGCACAAAATTCTTGATTTGAAGCTAAAGTGGCCCACAATATGTGATTTTCATCTTTTAAAACCCCTTTTTCTATTTATTTTACACCAAATATGAAATAAATTGCAAATTTCGAATTTCTTTAAAAACGCAGCAAGCCACTTATCGAGCGCATTCACCATAATTGAAAACGATTAAAGCTGGAGCTATGCAATTCAATTCAAAAAGTGTCAAAAGACGTAGAAAATGGTGTTTTAAAAAGTTAAAATTAAATATCGTGTGCCACTTTAGCTAAAAATTAAGAATTGTGTGCAAAAGAAAAGGGAATATAGTAAAAATAAGATTAATTCGATTTTCCACTTTGATGATGGATATCTCGGGAAGGAAACGTTTCCGAAAAAAATTCTTTTAGATTCGTGATCAGCGCCTCAAAAACCGCCATATGCCAAATTTCGTTAAAATCGGAGTTGCTCTCACTTTCTAGACAATTACCGGTACTCTGCCGGTACCTATAGAGGAGATATAAACAGTCATATTAAAAACTATTAAAAACTATTCCATGTTTAAATACGAATTACAGTGGAATTTCATACAGGACAAAAAATAAATTGTGTTATGGAATTAAAAACACAACATTCAAAAAAATTTTTACCAAATTTATTATATATGTAGAATTTTCTTTTGTTGTAAGATTTAAAAAATATGTATGCGTACACTAATCAATTTAGGCAATAATAATAAATAGTGCATTAATGCCTATTTAGCAAAAAACAAAATAACTATACAGCACTAGGTTCAGTTACGTTTTACAGCAATTTTTAAAAGTTTAATCGTTTGTTTTACATATTTGTTATATGCTTAGCATTTTTAAAAATATTTTATTGCTGATCGTAAATAAACTAATTTTAATTACCTTTTTTAAAATTTGATAATAAAATCTTATTTTTTTTTAATTTTCTTATACATACAATTTTGCTCAATTTTTAAAAATAAAAGTACTTGACTCTTGGCCATTTTTCATATTTAAAGCTTTAGCATGCTCTGTTTTTTTTTAATTCAAAATATTTAGTCAATTTGGAATACCTTTCCTGCGACATTCTGCACATATTTTTCGTTCATTTCCGGTATGATTTGTAAAAATCAAATAAAAATATTTATTTTTTAAATTTAAGTATCACAGTGTCCAGGATTTTGATAAAGCCAACATAAAGCAAGCTGAATTAATGTCCAATCACAGTACAGTATATTTTTATCAATTTTCATACAGTGGACCAATGGGATATTTTACCTATAGAGTACCAGGTTAGTAAATAATTTTAAAATTTGTAATACGTAGTATAATTTGCAAAGGATTTTTTTTTGTTGTTAATGAATTTTTTTAAATTTTGGTGGGATTCAAACACACTTTTGCATCAAATCTAAACTGTATTTTAGCCACAAATACCAATATGATATACATGGTTCCTTTAGGTAATTGCTCAATCGTAAAGATTGTCTCGCCGGTAGCGTAGTGAACAGAATCTGCTCTCTAGCCGAAAAACCCAGGGTCGATACCCAGCAGGGGAAAAATTATTAGAAAGTATTTAAATTAAAAATAAGGTCCTGTGGCACTACCGCGTTGTCTGAAACGTGCATAAAAATACAAAAACTGCATGTTTTATTGCTGTAACAACGTTGACGGAAAAGGGCGTACGGCTCTAAGTACGCAGGTAGGGGGCAATGGGGGCAATAGGGGGCAATGGGGGCAATTGTCCCCCAAGAGTCTTCTGTTTGAAGGCTTATTCTTTTGTAAATAGAGGATAATTCGTTTGTTTTTGTTACATGTGTAGCTACCGCACAATCAAAATAATTTTGTTTCAGGTAAGTTTTGTGGGTAAAACTTTTTTGGCGTTGAATTTTTTTATTTATACAATGATATTCTATAGTGTGGTTAGTATTGTAGGTGATGACCTATTTTTGCTCTTTAATTTTACTTTCTTGCTCTCCCAAAATAATTTTCTGCATACGGCCCTAAGGGGATAAAATGGGTTTATCATCTGATAAAATGAAATGAAATAATGTTATTGTCATGAATATTTTAAAAGGACAAAGACAAACTTATTATACAGGGTGTTTAAAATATGCGTTAGGAAATTTTAAGGGGTCATTTTGTAATGAAGTTAGTAAGTCCTTTGACAAAATGTCGAAATCTCCCTTGTTACCAAGTTACAGGGGTTAAACGTTAAATTTTTTTTTGTTTTTTTTGCCATGTTGCATTTATTCTTTAACCAATTTAGTTGACATTTGGCACATGAATGGAGCTTTGCAGATTCTAAATTTTTAGATAAAAGTACTTTTTTTATTAACGCCAGAGGGCACTTTACCTGAAACTTAAAATTCATTTAAATCATAACTTTTTTATTTTGAAAAATATCACAAAGCTGAGCATTATTATTATTAGACAATCGAGAAAGAAAAAATAAGATACTCTTTATTAAAGTCGCTAAACCTCACCGTTTGGGTACCATTTGACATCAAAGTTTGTATCGATTTTAATCAAACTATCTACATACTGGGTGTCCAGTAACTCAGCCGACAAACTTTAAGGGTGATTCTACAATTTAACATAAGAAAAAACTTCATATAAGCATATGTTTTAGGCGTCTTAGTTTTTAAACTACAGGGTGCTAAACATAAAAAGGTTTTTTTTTTAAATATTTAACACACCGTATTTTAAAAACGTTTAGGACATAATATGTTTATATAAAGTATTTTTCTTATTTTAAATTGTAGAATAACCATTTAAAGTTTGTCGGCCAAGTTACTGGACACGCTGTATGTATGTAGGTAATTAAATTAAAATTGATGAAAACTTTAATGTCTGTTGGTGCCCAAACGGTGAGGTTTATCGACTTTAATAAAGAGTATATTTTTAAGTTTTCGATTATCTTTAAATGGCGCGCGACATCTGTCAAATTTAAAACGTTATTATATAAATAAATTTTAGGTTTCAGGTAAAGTGCCCTCTGGCGTTATTAAAAAAAGTACTATTATATTAAAATTTTAGTTTGATTTGTGTTCCAAATGTCAACTCGATTGGTTTAAAAATAACTGCAATATGGCAAAAAAATAAAAATTGAACTTTTAACCCCTGTGACTTGGTAACCAGGGAGATTTCGACATTTCGTCAAAGGACTCACTAATATTATTTTTCATTGCAGAATGACCCCTTAGAATATCCTAACGTATTTTCCGAACACCCTCTATACATATACCGGGTGTCCCTAGCAGGAATCATACCTTAAAGTTTCGTATCGTTGTTAGAAAACACCCTGTATATTGGAACAAATTAATATTACCTAATTTACATTTCTTAAATACTTTTAAAATATGTCTTTTTTCTGTTTAGGTTGCGGAAATGTTACACATGCCGAAGAAGTAAATTACTTTTTTAGCAAATGGTATAGTCCAGAAATTCCTGACAACACAGACATGTCCTATTTTCCCGAGTCTGACCAGAAAGTTCACTATAAAATTATGGCTTTGTGGACAGATTTTGCTAAATATCTGTGAGTTTATACAATTTTTTGATAAAGCCTAAGCAACAAAATATATTGAAAATGATTTTTTTCAGTTTTTGAGAGCAATTACTTTTATTAAATCGTTCCTACTATATAGATTATTTTATTTACATAAGGTAATATAACTTAAGAATAGAAAATATTGCTTTTTAAAAAAAATTACTCTAGCCCCAAATGTAAAAGTAGAGAAGATACAGGATGTTAAAGCAGAAATTTTATTCCTGATTTACTATACTGGGTGTGTTTTTTAAAAGTTATAGTACCTATATTTTTTAAACCAAGGTAAATATAAAAAAACCGAGTCTATAAAATTCGGGAGAAATATAAATGACGTATTTTTAAAAACATCTTTAATAACCCTTTAAGTAGCTTCTTCAGTCAATTAAAAATATTAAACTGCAACACCTCTGAAAAGCTTATGGAAAATGCGTTTCGTTGATCGCAAAAAGTTGAGATAAAGTAAAATTCTAGCTTAAAATTTAAAAAAATTAAAAATAGCACTAAGTGGTGAACAAAAATCTACAAAGAAATAAGTGACTTTCATTTAACATTTAACACAAATGTAAAAAGTAAGAATTAAGTTTATTGTTCCAAAAAGGAGACTGGGCTCAACAATTTTTGATAGGTAGACAAATTTTATTCTTGAAGTTTTTTATTCAGTGTTTTTTTTATATAGCATCCTTTCAAGACGGTTTCTTAAGTTGCTGGTGCAGTAAGAAAAATTATTGAAAGCGGGTTAATTCTACTGGAAGTTATATTTTTATAATATTTTTAATTTAAAAAAATACAATTTTTCTAAGATTAGAAAGAAAGTAGTTTTGATTTTACCCCAACCTTTTTTACCACCAACGAACTATCCAGAAAAATGCCACCACATACAAGCTATAAATTATTTGAAATTAATAATAATATCATTTAAATGGGTTTTGACATTTTGAAAATTTACCTAAAATTAAATTTTAATCCTTTGTTTATATTATTATTGAATGCGCCTTTTACCTGTTAAAAGTTTAATTATTTTTTCTCTTTTAAAGTCATGAAAAACCTTTTTATATACAAGTTTTGTTTTTAATGTTTTTTTGTAAGTATATGCGTTCTAGGTTAGAAATTCACAAAATATTTTTTTAGTTTATGCCACCAAAGATAAAATATTGTTCTGACCTAACATACATGACTCTTAGAACTTATTATCTGATGTTTGCCTATAGAGTTATGCAAAAGGCATAACTTTTTATAAGGACTCACTTTTTTCGTAACATTATTAATAAAAATTATTTTATATACCGCCATGTTATAAAGAATCTATTTTAAAGTACTTAATAATGCCTTTTTTTTCTGGCATAAAAATTAAGTGAGTTATGGCAAAATTAAGGTAAATTTTTTCGACGAAAAATCAATTAAGACAAGCCCTAATTAAAATTAACTTTTACCATTTTGCATTTCTCTTTATACAGGTATAAACAATACATCCAAGGAGTGTGACCAATTTTAAATGCTTAATTTGAGGAAAATTTAAGCTTTAAGTGAAAAACAAATATTTACAGTTTCATATTTTCACCTTTTTTTTCTAAATAACTCCGAGAATACTGGAGATAAGAAAAATAATGGCACCTTAAATATCAGGTTTTTAATGACTTAAATTTTTCTGTGCGTAGGTTTTCTGTACAATGAATTTTTGGCGAAATGTTGTCCTTTACAACCCTCTATTTAAGAACGAGCACCACCCTTTTTGAGCTCTTTAAACTTATCTTATTTAAAAACCAGGGGATCTTAAGGAATTTTACTTACAGAGCCTTGTAGCTCCTAAAAACCTGTCAAAAAACATTTCAAGAAAACTAACTATCGTTAAAAAAAAAGGTAAAAAACCAATCAATATTTCTTCAAAAAATTTAAATAGGCCACTTCAAAGCATACAAATCTACATAATATTTTTGAAATTAGGGATTTAAATTTGGTAAAACTTCTTGGACGTATTATTAATACATGTATTAAGAGAATTAAAAAATTAAAGGTTAGCTTTAATTAGGGGGTAGTTATGGGGCTGTATTTTTGATTTATCGTAGAAAAAATTATTTACTGAGTTAATTTTTACCACAACTCACTCAATTTTTGCGCTAAAAACTTCTTTAATTTTTAAAGAGTCAAAAGTCAAATTATGTACTTTAAAATAGGTTTTATAGATTTTTCTCGAAAACGCAGCATTCTCATATTATTTGACGACTGAATCTATTAAATTTTGCATTTGACAAAAAAACCAACAATTAACACTTTGTATCTCAGTTTGTATTGGGTCGTAGAAAAACTATAATAAAATAATTTAGTTTGTCTTTTTAAAATCTACAATTTTGCTTAATACAGTTTTTTTGATTAAATGCATAATTTTAGAGTTATTCGCAAAAACTCATTAAATCGTCGATGTATCCGTCGAAAAATTGTTACTTTCAATCGCAATTAACATTAAAAATATTAGTGTTATAAAATGAATGTATAGAAAATTTTTTGCTAAGAATCACTTTTGTGATTGATTTCTGCGGTGAAAATGTAATGTAAAAAGTTTTGCCGCCCTTAAGTTCAATATAGTTTTTGATTCTTGGGCTATTCCCTTACTTTCCTATTTCTGAAAAATCACAATTTCATTACTGTATTTAAATTATGCAACTATTTTTTTAAATAAGATGCAAAAATTTAAATATTGTACTAAAATTGTAATTTTTCATCCTGAACATTTTTTATTTTTACCACAGAAGTTACACTTTTATTTATAACTTAACGCAACTTGATTGTTTATTTTAGAAATCCTACTCCTTTAGGTATCAATGAAGAAATACCACAAAATGTTACTTGGGAACCTGTTAAACCAAATCAGTTTAAGTATCTTGACATAGGAAAAAACTTGGTTATGAAATCGGGATATCCGAAACAAGAAAGTTATACGTTCTGGAAAAATATCTACGAAAAATATGCAGTTCTACCTATGGATACATTTTAAATAAATTATTTAAAAACGAAATGTTACAAATATATTTACCAATACACTATAAAATATATTTTTAATCTGCACGTGTTTTCATATTTTATTTTTTTAGTAATACCTAGATAATTTTTAAAATTGACAGAAACCCTATAGTTTAAATGGATTTTTGCTCAAACAGTGCCATTGCTATTTATTTTGTTGTTTAGGGTAAATGAATCGTTTATTTTAGAAACTAGCCAACTAATATATTCGAAAAAAATTGAAATTTACCAAAATTTTTATTTATATTATGTTATTGCAGGTTTTTGTGTAAAAACCCCTCACGTATCATGTCCCTAATTGTTTAATTTCATGAAAAAAAAATGTGTTTAGTGCAGAAACCAGTTAAGCAACGGTTTACAATGGGTTTCTGAAGTAAATTTTATGGTTGTTCTTTGGTTACCCTATATATTTACTTCGCCAAACTCATGTTATTGTAACGAGAATGCCGAAATAATCCTTTAAGTCAATAAAACAGACGGTTTAACTGACTAAAAGATACAGGGTGGTAAAGTTTATTATTTATAATTTATTATAATTTATTTTTTTACCACTGTGTATCTTAAAAATCAGGACATTTATGAAATGGGTTTATTGGAACTTTTACCTTTTAAAAATTACCTTAGGATTTACACTCTTAGCATCTAATTCTAAAACACCCTCAATGCAGATATCTCAAAAACGGCTGCTAAAATCAACGTTTACCAGGAATACCTTTTTATGTAAAATACATATAATAAAGAATAAGAATTTGTATCTAAAAATTACATTAAGATTGGCACAAAAGAAATTTAGTTTGTAATTTGTGCAAGATACAGCATGAGTGGCGCCATTTTGACTTTACAGCAAAATTGATAGCAACTAATAATTTCTTACCTCCCAAAACCCCCTTTAGCAAAATATCATGACAAAACACGCATTACTAACACAACTATTTATAAAAAAACTAAAATCAATACTAATTTTAAGCACCCTGTATCTCCAAAATCATATTGCCTCGACTTCTAAGACTAGGATTTCTAAATTCCCATACTGACCTTTCTTATTTTGGACACAGTACTCACAGGGTGATTTAAAAAATCGATCACAAAATTTAAGGGTGATTTTACTTGACAAAATAAGGGTAGAGCTTCATATATTTTTTTAAATGTCATTCGTTTTCGAGAGTTACAAGCCGTCAAAGTTCAATTTTATTTAGTTTTTCGCCATATTGCATTTATTTTACAACAATCCAGTTGATATTTGTTTCGTCAGGCATTGCAAATTCTAATATTTTAAGACACAAGTACTTTTTAAATACTGCCAGAGGTCACTTTTACCTAAAACCCTAGAATTTGATACATCATAACATTATTTTGACAGATATCGCAAAGCTGCGGGCGCCATTTTATAGACAATCAAAAACTTAAAAAAATAAATCTTTATTAAAGTCCGATAGGCCTCACCGTTAAGGCATCAATAGACATCAAAGTTTTTCATCAATTTTAATAAAATTACCTACATACAAACAGGTGTCCAGTAACTGGGAATAGAACAAACTTAACCAAACTTGATTCTACAACAAAAGCCAAGAAAGTTTGGATAAACGTATGTCCCTAAACGTCTTAGTTTTGAACTGCAGGGTTTTAAAAATTAAAAAAAAGGATTTTTCCGGTTGAGTTTCTGGACACCCTGTATATGTAGGTAATTTGATTGAAGTGATGAAAGCTTTCATTTCTGTTGGTTACTTTAAACAGTGAGGTTTTATCGACACTTTAAAAGTACCTATCTTATTTTTAGTTTTTGATTTGTCTATAAATAACTTTGGCACATTATCTGTCAGAAGATAAAGTTATGATGTAAATAGAATACTGAGTTTGGAAGATAAAAGTGCCTCTGACGTGTTAAATCTCTCGATTTGTGTGCCAAATATCATCAATATGGATTGGTTAAAAAATAAAATGCACAATATAACTTAACAAAATAAATTGGTACCTGACTTATTCTAACAAAGAAACAATGTGTTTTGAAAAAAAAGTATATGACTCTGCCCTTGTTTTGTCGAAGAGTACCCCCTTAAGCTCGTGATCGATTTTAGTCACCCTGTATATATCTTCTGCTTATTTGTTTTAACTAACATTCATTTTGCCTGTACCATATGGGATGGAGGTTTGGTGCAGCAGCAGCTTCTACCTTAGACACAAGGGCGTTTATGCCCTTTTATTAAAATAGTTATTAGGGTATCAAAAGTATTCTATGTATAATAATAAGAGATATCATTTTTCTATTTATTTTACCCATTTTTTCAAAATTGTAATGCTGCTGCTTTACATATTGGGCAAAGTTGTGGCCAGACTGTTTTGTTGGATCATTTGGCAAACTATTGGTAAGCAAAAGCGGAGTCAAGAAAAGTTGAGTCAATCAAGACGAATGTAGACGAATTACAGTGCCTGTCGTTGTTTGCGAAAGTTCGTCAAGTTGGCCAATGTCTGGCGGCGCGGCGGACAAAGCTTCCACTCGATCGCAGTAGCCTTGGCGACGCCAAGGCCTACTGCAATTAAGGTAGTGAAGCTTTCAATTTGATAAAAAACCGGTAAAATAAATAGAAAGATAAGTTTCGTATGAAAATCAAATATAAAGTACCAACTTAGCTTTCAATTAAGTATTGAGTGCTAAAAGAGGGGGGAGGAACTGCTTGAATTCAGGTTAGTTTTGGTTATCAAATCTGATTTTGAAAGAACTGCAAAGACAGAAAAATATTTGTGAATAAACTTGCATTATATTAGTGATAGGTGTATTCGGGCATGTAGAAGGACGATCTGTGATAATAAAGTTTTCCGATGGCGCTGAATATGGGTCAGCATATATTTATTAACATTCACAAAGTAAAAATATGGCCAAAGCAAGAAGGTTATTGATGAAAGTGAAATGTGCTCATATGCCCCAAATGTCTTAGTTTATTAACTACGAAGTGTTAGAAATTTTAAAAATGCAGAGTAAGTTTTTTTATATGTTTAGTACAGAGGTCTTAGATCTGCACAAAGATAGTGAACTAGAAAAGAAAATTGTCGTTGTCAGGACTAAGTTTAAATCACTTTTTGTTTTGCCATAATAAAATCATTGTTTACTGGATTAAAAAAAACTTTTCATTTATTTTTTCTATGTAGCTCTTTTATTATTAGAAATAAAAAAATTCAACTACTAAATTAACTTCAATAGAAATTCAAATAGGGCCTAAATTAAACTAAGCAAGACAAGAGGAACCTTACTATTTAAAGATTACGTATGAAATTCCATTTAAAACCAAATTTGCTGTCTTTCGGATACAACGCACATACGTTAAAATAATAAATAAAATTTTTGTTACGCAAACTGAGTCTTACGGGCATATTATACCTTGGAAAGGCTAACTAAAAAGAAGTTTTTAACAATACTACTTTACTTTTTCACGGCCAAATATAAATACACAAATTTAAACATTATTAAGTCCTTAATCGTTTTTTTTAATTTAAATTATATCTTGTTATACATCGTTAAAAAGTCTACAAAAGGCTTTTTAAAGATTACAGCCAACTATGGTTTCCATTTTAAAACGTGCAAGTTTATGGCGTAGCTCAAAACGGCTACTACATTAAATATGGGATTTGACCTTTTTATTAAGAAAATAATTATCTACCTGTTTCCTATTTAAACTTTTCTTTGGAATATTTACTGACTTACAGAGAAAAAACAATTTTTGAAAAAACGGGTTTTTCAAAATATCTAGTAAGCCAAGATTTTTTTGGACGAAACAAAAAGTGATGTATACTAAGCTCTAAAAACTACAGTTCTTTTGCATTTAACCACCCTGTAAATTGTTCTTTTATATTAACTTTTATACCAATGTCGTTTTTAACTAATAAGTTTTTATTTTTATAAGCGAAAACCTTACTTCAAATGAAAATAAAATCAAAAGATCAAATTTGTTTTAAATTAAATGAGAATAATAAAAAATGCGTACCATTAAAAATATTTATCTCAAACCTTTTATACTGGTAAAAAAATATTTCTTGTATGCCAAAAAATGATTTTGATGCATGGGACTCATTCTCTAAATTTTCTAAAATACCTGAGTTGGTATAAAGGTATTTTATAAAAGAAAAATACAATAAAGAGTAAAAACTAAGACCTCTGAAACTTATGTCCATATAAAGTTTTTTCTAAATTTTATTGTAGAATAGCCCCTTTAATTTGTCGGTCAAGTTACAAGACACATAATATTTACAATAATATTTTTATTAGGAAATGTTGTTACACAATAATTTTACGAGGCACAAAAAAATACAACTCATTAGTTAATTACTGTGGTATTAGCCCACTTAATTTTTAAACATTTTTTTTATATTCTAGGGAATAAGAAGATAATGGCCTATTTCTTTTGGCATATGTAAAAGTGATGGGTAGTACAATCATCTGCCGCCCAATTTCCTGGTTGTGCACCATTGCCAACTTTATTGTAAAGTAAGCAGCAAGGTTCATCCGTACGGCATGTTGGTTGACTGGTTGCCCAACTAGTGTAAATAATGGGGTTTGCTGACTCTATCCAGTACCAGGCACCGCTTGCTAGTCCAAATCCCCCAACCAAAATCCAGCTAAAAAACATGAAAACAACAGATTTTCTTTAATAAACAAAGAGTTTAATATAAGTTCCGTTACAAATGAGTCGTACGAACGCCGTACGAGCTACGCCTGACAAAAAGTTTTGCATTGAAAGTAATGTAACCTAATGAGCCCGCATGTGAAAGATTACATTACTTACAATAAAACACTAGAAAAATATTGTACAGTAAATGTCAAAGCACACTGGGCGCTTAGGTCTCGATACGCTCACCGACCGGTCAAATATTTTACATGCTGTTTAAATGTCATTCAAGGTCATGTAAAATATTTGACCGGTCGGTGAGCGTACTGAGACCTGAGCGCCTAGTGCACTTCAACTTTAAAGTACGGCCAGGAACTAATAATACCAGCCTAATTTTAACATTTGAGCGTGCGCAGATGCATGATGAGATGGGGACTACTTTAAGAGAAAATTAAAAAAAAAAAAAATTAAACACACCGTAGTTCAAAAACTAAGACGTTTGGGACATATGTTTATATGAAGGTTTTTTCTTATTTTTGTTGTAGAATCCTTTGGTTAAGTTTGTAGGTTGAGTTACCGGACACCCTGTATGTATGTATGTAGGTAATTTCATTGAAATTGATGAAAACTTTGATGTCTATTGGTGCCTTAAGGGTGAGGTCTATCGACTTTAATAAAGATTACCTTATTTTTAAGTTTTTGATTGTCTATAAAATGGCGCCCTCAACTTTGCGATATCTGTCAAAATAAAAAAGTTATGATGTAAATAAATTTTAAGTTTTAGGTAAAGTGCCCTCTGGCGGTATTTAAAAAATACTTTTGTCTTAAAATTTTAGAATTAAAAAATAAATGCAATATGGCGAAAAAACCAAAATAAAAATTGAACTTTGACGGCTTTGACTCTAAAACGAATGACATTTTGAAAAAAATTATACGAAGCTCTACCCTTATTTTGTCAAGTAGAATCACCCCCTTAAGATTCGTGATCGATTTTTAATCACCCTGTATAGCGATATGAATATTCACGGTAGACTCGTCAAAGGAACTCCCCTAAAAAGTTTTTAAATTGTTATTATTATCATGAAGTCTATTTCATTACTGGCCCAGGGATTATCTACTTTTTGTCAGGCGTAGGGCGTATGACGTCGTCTCATGTGTAACGGAACTTAGTCCCATTACACATAAGTCGTAAGAACGTCCTACGCTCTACGCCTGAGTAATTGTAAAGATTGCGAGTATTCGACTTTTATTGTTATTTTTTAATGCTTTTTAATCAAGTAGTCTTAAAAATATACTTTTTATTTTTTTATTGTTCAAACTATTATGCGCGCTTTCGAATCATCCTGCAATCATACGGCAATGTTTATAATATCTATTAACACTTCAGAAAAAGCAAAACTTGTAATGAAGAATTACTTTTTTCGTAATTGATATAGTTAACTCCATTCGTCGGCCCTCTGTATGTCCTGTGTAAGACAGTTTTGCCACTTGCTGAAGTCTAGATTAAGATATTCTTTTTATTAGAAGTAAAGTGAGAATTTTGAAGAAGTAAGACTTGATAGAGTCTACACAATAAGATATTTTTTTCATTTATTTAAGTTTTGAGATAAAGCAAAAAAATACATACAAAATAAAATTTAGCACCTTTAGTAAGAAGGGTAAAAAAATTAAATAGATTTTTTTCTAAAAGTAGGTAAAGTATAGGAAATAATTTTAGAATAATCATGACACTCTAGATAAAAAATCAAAACGTAATCTAAAAATCAAGTTTGACCAAATTTTGCTCAAAAGATGATTTATGCTAACGTTAAATGGTATTTAAAATAAAAAAAAATGTTGTCCCATTTAAAAAACACAATTTTAAAATTACTATATGCATAAAAATACCTTTTTGTTTTATAATAACCATACTATGTATACAGTATATCTACGTAAGTTGGCGTCATGTGGAAAACTTTTTATTATTGATTTAAAAAAGTTTTTCTTTGTACTAAAGTTCTGCATGCAAATCTAAGCAAAACTACCGGTATTTTTGCTAATATCGCAAAATATTATTTTTTCAAGGAAATGATCTTTAGAAATAAAAATTACTTCTTAATATGCAATTTTGATAATTTCCCATTTTTCTATGAAAATCAAGAAAATTTTAATTTGTGCTACTACATTATTCTTGTTTTATAAAAAATAAATTTAATAAATTTATTTAAAACTGTCGAATGACATTTATATTCATAAAATGTAGTGCACTAATGTACAAACTAAAATTTTCTCGATTTTCACAGAAAAAAAATGTGGAAATGATCAAAATTGCATATTTAAAAGTATTTTTAATTCTAAACATCTTTTCTTTATAACATTTTTCGATATTAGCAAACTCTTTAACAAAAATTACATTTTTGCCAAACCTCGTAGATGACTGACACAATTTGATATCTGATGACTGCATTTTAGGTTTTGGACCATGATTGAACTTTATAAGCAATAACTTTTTTCGTTAAATCAATAATAAAAAGTTTCCCATATGACGCCAACTTACTTAGATAAACTGTATAGAAAAAAAAAAAAAAATAACAGCCGTAAATTGTAAGCACAAATTTTATAGAAAAGATACTTACTCTTAGAAATATTAAGTTCATTTAATGTAGCATTTAGTAGGTCATTTTGGGTCTTATTCGGAATAGTAATCAACTCCCATCCATTTATTTTGCAATTTGCTAAGGCTCCGGCAAAATGTTCCTAAAAATTAAATACCCCTTATAAAGTTTTCTAACAACCATACAAAACAAGGGGTGATTCCTTATGTCATTTTAGGCAGAGGCGTAGCTGCCGCCGTATCAGCCGTATTAATGATACGGGGCCCCTGGAGTACTGTTGCCTCCAAACGTGAATAAGAAAAAAAAATGGTTTTGCTCTTCAACATTTTTGATGGCAAATACAATATTCTTTGGAAAGTGGGGACCTTTTTCTTTCCTCCTTAAAATTTTTCTTTTCTGGGCCCCCTTACTTATTGAAATACGTGCCTCTTCCAAGACACGATACGCCCCTGGTTTTATGACAAAAAGTTTCTATTAGCATATTTTATGTCCAGAGTTACTTTATTTGTGAGATACAGGGCGTAAAAGTTTTAAACAATGTCAGTGTACATTTCTTTAATTTTCTTAAATCGATTGGGAAAAAAATCTGCACATTTATTTAAATTATTATCATTTTAATGGGCGGCAGCACCAATATTAAAAAAATACACGACTTACTTGAATGACTGACACATTTTTTCGACTAAGCAACACAAGATACAACTTTTTTTTGTTTTCTTCGTATCTAGCTTGGTAAAAAAACAGGCACTTAAAAATACATTTAAAAAAGTATTTATACATACATAACAAAAAAAAAACTAAATAGTTATAATTTCAACCCTAAGGAAATCGGTCCTATATTTTATCATAAGGTGACCATCTTTCTCATTCACTGTTAGGTCAATATTATACTTTTTTATTATCGGCTTTTATTTTGTGCCCAAAAATGAGTTACCTACGACGGCTTTTTTTTCATACGTATAAAATATTATGCTGTTTATTAGCATAAATTTATAATAATAAATAAAACAGGAAAAATAAAAAGTCGGTGGCGTACTTTTTTCTTAATAATATTGGCTGTGGTGCCCACTGACACATCATAATCTGCGTTAATAATTATTTCTTAAAGACTGACTATATTTAATTTGGCAGAGGATCATTACATTGCCGTGATTATATTATGTGTAATGCGATATATTTTACAGAATTTATAAATTACCTTAGAACACACGTTTTTTTTCATTTTAGTTTTTTAGCAAAATAATTTACCTTACAGGAAGTTTTAAAAATTAGAGTTTCTAAATTTGTATTTATTTTTTAGAGTAAATCTGTGATACCACTTTAGATATTTTAATATTTTTTAATATGCAGTCGTTATGCCTAAAAGGGCATTTTTTAATGTACAATATATATAAATACAGGATTTTTTAAAAGTATTTATATTTCTCTCTAGAACATTTTTCAAATAAAATTATGTTCAAAAATGCTTCGTTTCCGAAATACAGAATGTTAAAGTTTTAATAATAATAAACGTTTTTGTCATAACTTTTTTACCACTTTAGATATGTCCACAAAATTTGGTACACTTGTTTTAACCATTACATTATATTTTTTGGTTTATTTTTTTATTAAATAGTGTCGTTTGAACAAACATTGTATTGATTTTTTTTCAAGAAACAATTAGTACGTCACTGCTTTTTCTTTAAATCAATATTATTTTTATAATAATCCTTTTCTTAGAAGTTAATTTGGTCTTTTATTGTTTACGTACGACGAACGGTTTTCGTTTAAAAAAAAAGCCATTTTAATGCATGGCAAAATCGCTAAACTTATATCTTGTTTTGTATGTAAAATTCTTTTTTGACTTTTATTAAAAATTATTATTACTGAATATTTTTTTATTAGGTTTAAATTGTAGTAATGTGAGTTGTGACATTTTTTCAATACAAATTAGGCAAATACCAATTTTACATCTTTGGCACTTGAGTTCAATATTCTGTTTTGTAGAAAATACAATGATCAGTGCAAACGAGCCGATTTTTGATTGGCTCACTGAGCTTAACTTTCGTTTGTTTACATGCGGAGGTGTTTTTGTCAGAGCTTAGGAGTTTTAAGTCACAGGGGCTGTCTGGTCTGATTTCTTCAAGGGCTGTTTCTTGGCATGTGAAGTTCAGAATAGACTTTCTGACAGGGTAAAATATGCATAGTGCAACTGATTTTTGATTAAAAATTTAATTTTTTGGTAAAACAACCTTAAATTGACTCTGTTTACAGATAGGGATTGAATAAAGGTGATAATAATCTAAATATTTAGGATGCCTAAATGCAATACGCAACAGTATGTTATTTTACTATTTAGGATTAAAAAAATGAAATATACTTTCAAAAAAAAAAAAATTCTTAAGTTACTGGGATAGGTATTATCTTTTTACCTACACGATTCGGTAAAATTTTTAATTTAGAGAAAGTAAGAGAATTTTTAATATCTTGCAAAAGAATTAAATATTTTAAAAATATTGGAAATTTGATTTATTATATCTTTTATATAAAATTATTTTTCTTATAAGCAGTTTTTTGTACAATGAAAGCTATATATATCTATAAATATAATGTTCGTTATGACCTATTTGTTTTAGTGTGGAGTAAAATTTCTTAATGATCTTGATAGGAAGTAAATTTTCTTTAAAAATACTTGCTTGCAAATTATTTCGGTTATTTTGTAATTCTTTATTGAGCTTTTCGTAGTACTCGCCATCAGATGCATCTAGATTGCCTGTCACGGCTTTAAATATTGAACCTAACATTTATTAAACCTCTTTTTGTTTTTGCGGGACGGGGCATTATTTCATTAAGTTTAGTTTCAACTCGGTTTTGTGTAAAATATAATATTTTTTAATAATTAATAACATCTAGATTATATTCTGTATGTGTACCTAATAGCCTAGTAATAATATTAGATTTTATTGGTAATTTCTTTATCTCTGTGACTACTAAACTTAAATTGTACTAATGAATAAGTGTAAACATATAATTTTGTATTTTAGCCTTTTCAAATTTAAGAAGAATGATGCCGGGGTTATCGTCCAGCTTGCGTAATGTGATCTGTTCTCGGCTGCCGAATGCATGGACAACGGCGGTGCTGAAATATAATGTGTAATAATAGCGCGTTTTAATTATATACATAATTGTAATAAAACATAACTAGGTTTATATATATTTAAATAAAAGTAAAACCAAGGAAACTTTGAATTTATTGTAAGGGAGCCTATGTACCGAAATTATATTTGTTTCTTAAAGGTCTCTTAATTTTGTCCGTATTTTGGGCTGTGGGTTTGTTGCCACAGTTTTTGTAAAGTCCGCGCGTTTAGTAAAGAGGCCACCGACGTCATCCTTAGCTACGCGAAATCTTCTGTAACTCTCTTTTAATGGCGGTTTCGAGGGCTTCGTATCGTTACCTAGGAAATAGGCAATTTAAAGATTTGATTTAAAAAAATAACATTTTAAATACGAGATAAGGGAATAAGAGGAGATTTTGCGCAAAAAATGTTAATGTCGGTGGCCTCTTTACTAAACGCGCGGACTCTACTGGATGGACGGTTTCGAAAACGTATCGCCAAGTTTTTGTCTTGTGTGTTTTTCTATATACCCATTTTTTCCTTGTTTAAATAACTCTGGTTTATCTCGCTTTTTATTAACTTTATTGATTACTTTTTCTTTATTGGTAATTAGTTCTTCGTTTCTAGATCTCTTAAATCTTAAGGATGGCCATTTCCAGGTTCATATATGTTAGATCCTCAAAATAAAGTGAATATAACTTGTCAGGAACTAGATGTTCTTTAATAAGGTTTATAACGTTATTTTAAAAGTTATTTTTAGATATTTGAAAGAAAAGTCTTTTTTCTCGAATAAAACTAGTCGTTTTGTTTTAGCTGGTAAATTTAGCACCCGAGATCTTTTAATTTGGTTGGCAACATAACATTACCGCTCTCACTATTAAATTTTGTTATATCATTAGTTTAAATTGTTTCTCTATCAGTTTCTTTATTTGCCTCAGATGTTTCATTAAGTCAATTTGTTCAGGTTGTGCTTGGGTTTATATCTAATCCAAGTTTTGGTCGTCTATAGCGTTATCTATCTACAACTGGCTTCTAAACGTTCGTTGAATTTATTAATATATTCTAAGAGATTATAAAAATCCGTCTGTCTCTTTAATGTGTAATTCAATTCTACTCAGGGCATCAGCGTTCGTGTTTAGCTGGCCTTTTTATAAATGACCTTATAATCGAAGTTTTCCAATTAAATCCTTCATCGCATAGTCTAACAAAACACTAAACAAAGACATTTTTTTTCGATCGTTGATTTATGCTGTTCAGAGTCATTCAACGTCCTGGACGCATAGGCTATTGGTATATCTTGACCTACCACACCTTGTGAAAGTACTGCACCTAAGGCGACATTACTGGCATTACAGGTAATGTTTCATGGTGTCGAAAAATCAGGGTATTGCAAAATTGGTTGGTTTGTTAATCAGAGTTTCTGCAATTTTCGAAAAAGTCAATACGCTCCTGGGTATGATCTATTTTTGCGCCATTTTTAAACATCTAGTTAGAGGCTTAGTTATCTTGGCGAATTCGTTAATAAATCGTCTGAAGTAGCCTAGCAGACCTAAAAATTCCTTAATTTGTTTGGTCGTTTTAGCAAGAAGGTAGTTTTTAATTGCTTTTAATTGGTCCGTGTTGGGTCGTACGCCGTCGGATTAAACGACATGTCCTAGATGGGCGACTTCTCTTCTCAAAAGTTTACTTTTATGCAACTAGATCTTGAAATTTTTAGTCACGTAGTCTTTGAAAAACTTTTCTAAGACTTTCAATATGTTCTTGTAGTGATGTGGAGAATACGATTATGTTGTCAAGATACACAAGGCATCTTTTGTTTTGAATCTCTCCCAGAATGCTATCCATAATTCGTGCAAAAGTCGCTGGTACATTCTTAAGGGGCCGAATGGCATTCTAGTACCTATATTCGTTATGTCTATTCTCTGTACTAAATGCTATCTTACAATTATCCTTTTCATCCATTGTAAATAATGAAACCCGCTGGCAAGGTCAAGGGTAGTAAAATACTGTCACTTGCTTAATTTATCAAATAAGTCGGTGATATTTGGCAACAGGTACTTGTTATCAATAGTTTTTCGTTAAGTTTGACAAAAGTCCGTTACAAATCTTCATTTTTGCCGCCATGAAGCGTCGAAGTTTCTTAGGTACCACCCACAGTGGTGAGGGACCAAGGAGAATTTCTTGGGAGTATGATATTTTGGGATCAAGCACACTTATTAATTTGTGATTCTACTTCTTTTATAAACAAAAAGGGTATCTTTATGCTTCATTGAATGTCTTATTTTACTTGTAAAAGTTAAGGGGGTATTTTCGTTATAAAAGATATCAGAAAATTTAGTACAATTTTAAAATGTATACTTTTTCTTCAGAGTTAAGATTATCGATTGCGTATTTTTTGAAGAATTAACGTTATTTCTAAGCTGCCTTCTTAAGTCAAAAAACACTATTCAATTCATGCGTTTTCCAAATCTTTAAGATCGATTTTTTTACAGAAAAAGGTTCTAATAGATCTATTGTTACTGGATTACTTATACTATTTAGAAATAGTTGGTAATGCGTAACTATTTCTGTAGCAAATTGTAAAGACAGTTTGGAATTTCAAATTATTTAACCTTTGGTACGAGATTATTATTTCTCCGTTTTTTATATCAGTTTTAATTTCTTACCACTTGTTCTCTTCTTGAAAAACTGTGATATTATTCAACTCGGTACATGTTTTCAAAATTGTAATTCTAATCTTCGCGTGTATGGAGTAAGTAAAAATCCTTTATCGTAATAAATATTTGCTTGTATTTCTTTTAAATTATCAAGTCCTAAGCTGTCAAATGGATTGTAAAATTTACATAAATAAAATTTGAAATATTTATTTTCTGGAAGACAAAGGTGGATGAAGCATGGATATGCGCACTATATTTGTGTGCTGATTGTTAAAAAAATGTGTCAACAATAAAGGCATCATACGTAATATTTTTTGCATAAAATTTATTTATGAGATTCTGATCAATAAATGATTTTGTGAAACCGCTATTAATAAGAAATTTTAAAATTGTGTTAAGGGGAATATAATATATCATTGTTCGCTTGTGTCGGCATTATTTAGTAAGATAACTTAGGGTGTTATGTTCCCAGTTGTTAAAAAAAAATTAAATTTAAATCTTAAGTAGGTGCAGGAGTAATATGTTTCTTGATTATATGGGTTAACGTACTGACCAATTTTATTTAGGCCAAAATTAACTATGGGGCTAGGTAGGGCAATGCCCCATGTCCTAGCTTAAGAAGGCCTTGGAGGTTGAAAAAGGGCCCTCGGCATAAAAGAAATACTGCATTGTTTTGCCTAGGTTCAAATACCTGTAAATTTGTTGAAACATTTTGTTTTAAATTATAATTGTCCAATCAGTGTTGGCTGGAATAAATGAAAGTTTAAAAATAAATTGGTTATGTGGTGTATGCATATTAAATGCACGTGGCTGTATTTAAGAAGTATTTGTAAAGCCTAAAATATTGGGTGGTTGCTTTAATTAGATATTTTGGGCAAAAATCTTGGCGTATATCTAAGGGACGTATGCAATGGTGTCGTTCCTAAGGTTCTTTTAAATCAGATAAAACAGGTTTTTATGCTAAATTTTTATAAAGATTTTGTTTTGAGTTTCTAGCTTTTGTCATTTACTTCATGAATATTTGTATAAAACAAAGTAGATTTAAAATTGAAGTTTACGGTCATAAAATTTGCTAGGTTTTTATTATTTTATTGCCTAAGCATGATTAAATCCTATTTAAGCAGGCTTTGTTCCTTTATCCCCCAAATGCCCATTTAAAGTTATTTTTTAACTTATTTCAAAGTAAAAACGTTTTAAGTTGCTAAAATTAATTTTACATTTCTCTTAGTTTACTTATAATTGAATTTAGTAAATATATATTTTGAAAATTATTGGGTTTTTCAACTTTATAAAAGTATTTATTATACTGACAAACAGCTAAATATCTACTAAAGGTCATTGGGGTTGCCATCAAATGGTGGCACAGAATTTAAAATATTTAAACTGTGCCATTGTAAAGCTACTGGTTATATATAACATTCTTTTTGGTAAATAATAAAAGTTATTATTGATTTTCTCTTATTCTCTTAAATTTTCCAAACTTTGATTGAGTGATGTAATTTTAATTAGGCTACCTGTGGTACTGTTATTTAAAGTTTAATTTTTTAATCAAATTACTTTCGTAAAATTGGAAGTAGAGTCCGTTGAAGGTATTATTTCTAAATTGAATAATTTGTCAATGATATCATGAATTTGTTGTTAGTGGCCATATGTTCAGTTGCACTTACATAGCTATAATGCTGATTACCCTAAATATAACCGTTGTCTTATACAACGACATAGCTATGGAGTCCGGCCTTTGGTTGGTGATGTGGTTCTTCCAAATTGTCCTGGTCACTTGCAAGGTAGGCAAAGTTGGTCCAACTTTTTGATTGCTCAAAGGTGTGGTAGCAGGTACACGATGTACTGGGAGTTCGATTTCGAAATCACTCTTACACCTCACAGCAAACAACGGCACTATAGGAACTTTATTATCGGTTAGTTTGAGTTTTGACTCAAGGCGTGCGATAGTGAATCAATCACGCCGGTAGTTAATAATCAATTTCGCACGACTGCGCCAGCCAAATTGACCCCCACGCGCAATTTTTTTTTAATGAACATTGTTGATATTTTTGTGTTTTTTGTTATTAGCATAGACAACCAAGGTTTCAGAAAGGTACCTAATTTTTTTTTTCTAATTATAAAAATCTCAAAGCTATTACAAAATTGACAAGGCTCGGGGCTATTCTATATCTATAACATATAGAGTGTTTTATTAAAAAAAACTTTTATTAGTTTCGAGAATATGGCTATCTAGATATAACATTCGGGTAATTATTAAAGTACGTATGTAAGCTTTAAAATGATGTACTCGACCCCCTATTCTAATTAAAAACAATTCCAAAATGACACCCAGCTTGATATGTTTGTCAATGTCAATATGTCAAAAATGCAGACCTTTGTCATAAATTATCGTTCCAAGTTTCATTAAAATATACCAAACCGTTCAAAAATTAGAATGGGACCGACGGACTTTAGGACCTTACTGTATGTTTTATGTTGTTATATTGGTTTATATGTAGCTTTAGCGGTTTTAAAAATATTAAAAGCAGTACTTTTTACGAACCCAGCATACGCAGTTTCATTAAAATTTATAGAGGTCTTACAGATATTTTACCGGGTGCTTCCTTATCGCGGTAAAAAAAGGGTGTATTCCTATTTCATAAAAAAAATATACAAACATAGGTCCGAAAGGGTTTAATTTCTAAAATACAAGGTGTTAAACTTTTAAAAAAATAGGTTTTTAAATAATATCCTTAATTTTCCCTATCCGATTCAAATAAAGTTTGTCTGTAGTATTGGTTGTAATAAAAGGGTATTTTAGCCTTTATTTAATTTACAACAACAAAAAATGTTAGCCACTTTCTTTTCTTGCAACTTTTATATATTTAAAAAAAAATAATAAAACATCCAATATACAACCTTTGTGTTTCTTAATATTTCTACATAGTTTTCTTAGTTTTTCAGAAAAATTGATAACATAGTTTATACAAGAAACAGTAGGGCAATTTTTCCTGTAAAAATTAAATGTTATAATTTCTTGTAAGCAATTCTGCAACAACTAAACAACAAATATTTAATTAATGTTTATATGTAGTCAAATCTTAAAAGTTTGCTAAAAATTTTAACACCTTTTAAATATTTTACTAACGAAAAATTTGAGAACCCATGTTTACATATATATTTTTAAATATTATTGGAACTAATTCATTTGTCGGCATATCTTTTGAAGAAAGACTAGGCAGGAGCGGACTCAAAATGTTTTTAATTTTTCTTTAAATAAATTAGTTTGTTTATTTTGCCATTTTTATTTTATTTTGTGAGGTAGTTAAAATATTGGAGAACAAAGTTAAACCAACCACCTTTTATTCAGCAATTTTTCCCAAATGTTCAAGAATGAGATGACAGAGACATATATAATTTGAAAATTACAAAACAAAATATAGTATATAGTAAATAAAGATTTAAAATAATATTAAAACCACGATTTAAATTAATTTGAAAAACTTACCGACTAATTATTTGGGTCACTAACAATCTAGTTCTTCTAAAGATTCATCAAGTTCGTTGTCGGAATCGTTTTCTAAATTAATTATAAACTGATCCCCCCATTTAACACAATTTGGCTTAATTGTCGATATTCGTTCTCGCACTTAATGGTTTTTTTAATAGAGTTTTCCCAGTTAAATTTTGAAATGTTAGACACTTCTTGTTTAATTAGCTCAACAACTGTTTTGTCAAATTTTGGAAAAGAATTTGCGCGACGAATTCTTTTTTTTAATTGGCCCCATATTAGTTCTATTGGGTTGAAAATGCAAAAGTAAGGAGGTAATCTTAAAACCGTATGCCCATTTTCTTCAGCTATTTGGTCAACAAAAATGTCTTGTTCCATTTCTTAACTTTAAGAACTTCCAATAACTCTTTTTTGTATAATGTTCTTCAAAATATAAATCATTTTTAATTAAAAATGATTGAATTTCCTGTTTAGTAGAAGAATTATTTGGAATCTTATAAAGTTGCCTGGAATGATATGCGGCGTTATCCATAACGATCACGCTATTTGGTTTTAAATTTGGAAGTAGCGTATATTGAAACCATTCTTCAAAAATATCCGACTGCATATTTTTGTGGTAGTCGACATTACAATCTTCAATTTTTTTTCCACATAATTTCAATGCATTTTCAACCCATCCGTCACTTGAACCACAATGAAGAATTACTATACGTGACCCTCTGTTAGGTGGTACCCTTTTAAATGGCAACGGCTAGAGCTGTCTGTCCATCCTTTTTTGGCAGTATCATGTGTATCATACCACGTTTCGTCCAAATAGTATATGGGTCGGTTTTGGCATCTGTATTCTTTAATTTTTTCTAAATACTGATTCGCCATTGAACTATTCTTCTGCTCTCCATGACAGATGCTCTTTGTCTACAACCTTAAATTTAAAACCAATTTTCTTTAGCCATCGACGTAAAGTCGTTTGGGGACAAGGCTTTTCCATCTGAACAAGGCTTTTATAAATTATTTCAATTGTTGGTAAAGTGTTTTGTTTATATTTCTCGTAAACTATATTTCTTAATAGCTTAGCAGTAGCAGCATCAAGACTTTTTAATTTACCTGCGTCAGTCCTTTGTTTTCTTTTTTGTATTCCACATCTAATAATTTGGCACATTGTTGAATATGGAACTTCAGTTAACGAGGCGGCCTTTTTAATTAAACTTCCCTTGTTTTTATAGCTAGGATCTTTTTTAAATTATTGTACACATTAAGACAAATTTTCTTTGCTTGTTCATTAAGAAAAATGTTTTTTCCTTAAAGGTACCGATTCGCAAGATTCTTTACCGGAGAGTGTACTGATATCACTCTGAGAATCAATATCATTGTTTTGAATCTCTTCAGTCTGGGGCTCCCATGGTCTCCACAATGGATAATTTTGATTTTCCCAAGGGCGAAACATATTGCTTTAATAATAAATACAATGTTTTAAAAGTCACAGTTCACTTAGCCACAATGTACAACTGTTAAGTGTAAATAGAAATAAAAAATAAATTTACAAAAGAGTTCAACAAATTAACACAATTAAACAAAACAACTAATTAAATATTTAAAAATCTATGACTTGAACGACTACATTAAACACTGATTTACGCACAATCGAGATTTGCGTCTGCACAAACGCGAGTCCGACTCAGTAATTCAGAAGGAACGCCCGTGGCAAAAAAACATTTTCGATACTTTACCTAGCCTAAAGCTCTGACCGTCTCCCATCTCTTTTTAACAGAGCTAGTAAATAAAGACAGATACTGACCGCGTACTCTTGCCGCCACAAACGAATCCCTTAACGACAGGTGCCTACTGTGCTATCGCGTGTTAGCCTATATTAGTCCGGGTAAATATGTTTAAAATATAATATTGACAATTATTGACTGTTGCCTAATATCATGTTTTTCAGTTCTTTTGGTAAAGCAGGCAGTTTCTTCGTAAAAATAATTTATAGTTAAGTAGATTTTTAATCATTTCTTAAAGTATTTATAGCAAAACAACGTAGTTTAATTATTTGCATAATAAAACCCAATACATCTGGACTAATCTGCGGCTCTTTTGAAGAATGTAAACAAATGAAATATTAGACCTTATATGTATACAAGGTGTTACAGAATGTTTGGTAAACAAATTCAGAAGTAGATTCTAAATTAAATTTTATAAAGATAAGTTTGTATAAACATGGGTCCGGAAATGCAGTGTTTTCCAGATACAGGGTGTAAAACTAAAAAAAAGTTGTTTTTTTCTTCATGTTCTTATACCCTTTTTCGATTTTAATTAAATTAGGTACTGTTGCACTCTTATTTGTAGATTTAAAAGGCCTATTAAGGCTAAATAAAGAATTTGGAACTCAAATTCTTTGTGTCACTGTGACTGAGACCAAGACATCGAGTTTTTTCAAATTTTTTATTTATTCTAAAAGAGGTCTCTTTAAGAAAGATAGTTTACTTTTTCTGGATTTACTAAGAATAAATTTGATTAAATTTATCTAATCCAGTGGCGTATTGAGCGGTACCTCAACGAATATTTCTGACAAAAGAATGTACGCCATTCGCTTTTGCAAAGGATTTATATGTTATTTGGATTAAACAAGTAAAAAAACTTTATTTTTCACGACTGTTAAAAAAATGCAGTTTTTTAAGTCGTTAACACGAAGCTAAAGTACTTCATTCTAGTACAGTACATAAAGTTGTAAAAAAGTAACTTTTTTAACACTTTCAAGCTATTTTTACACGTTGAATTAGTGTTTTGTTTTCATGCCTACTACAATAATCTTAAATATTAATTTATGTAATGTAACAGTAAACGCGACATCAACTGAACCAAACGGTCAATTTACTTTGATTTCGTTATTATTTATTTTAGTTCATGTGTCACTAGTTTTAGGATTTGACCGTTTGCAAATAAATTTAATACAAACTTTTGAAAATTAATAGTAATAATAAATTTGAATAACTAGGAAATTAAAAAAAAATATACTGTTTAAATAATATTTTTAAAAAAGTAAGTACATACAATTTTTTAAAATTAAATAATAAAAGCATAGTTATGAACAGGATAATAATTGTGTCTTAAAAATAAGGAGGCTATAATTTTTGTTTGCAATATAATGGCTGTGCTGCAAAAATTAAAATTAATAAGTCTAGATAAATAAAACATGTATAAAATGGTGTTTTGGAAATTTTTTATACGGTCGTGGGAAAAAATATAGTATGTAACACCACTTACACCTATGGGATTGCCGCACTTGCCTAACGGCTCGTGCTGTCAAACTTTCCTTTTGTAAAAAAAGTAACACTTTATGCACTTGTTACATAAATTACTATTTAAGCTCTAAAACTGTTTTTGTATTTCGCTTACTTTTCGAGAAATAAAATAAAATTTGCTTTAGTTCATATCTCTAGCCGATTCCCTGCTCCCCTCCTAAAAAAATGGGGAATATTTTTAAACACATACCTTGAAAACAGTCGTAAGTTTGAATTTTATTGGAATTTAATTTAGTGTTTCTGTGTTATAATTTATACTTATTTATAAAATTCTCGTAATTCGTAATAAAAAAACAAAAATCCAAAATAAAGTCTTCCTACGTTTCTTGTGTAGTCCAGAGGTATACAATTAAAAATGTTTTTATTCTGTTTCTTTAAAAGTAAACAGGATAGAAAACAAAAATAAAATGCTAAATTTTTACTTGCCAAATCCAAATTTAATGCCATTTGATAATATTTAAATAAGAAATATTTAGAATATTTATAAACAAAAACTGCTTTTTTAACGTTTAACACCTCTATACATACACATATGACATAGGTTTGTTTAAAATGTTGTTTTTGGAATCATTTTAAAAGTGATACCTTGCTTACTTAAAAAGAAAAAAATACATTATTTCTGAAAAAACCCTGCATTTTATTGCTTAAAATACTAAAATTGAACAAAGTAATGTGTGTTCTGAGCTAATTATTAAATGTCGTAAAAACCCACATATGACAATAATTTATCACGGCGAGTCAGTTATCTTGTGACACGTAAAATAAAGCCTTTAAAAATATTTGCCTTTGACAACTTTTTTTTAAGAAACAAAAAAACCGTTTTAAAATAAATGTCCATGTTATCTAAAAAAATTAATTCCTTAATATGGAAGAATATTTAGCAAAATAAAATTTTAATAGAGTTTTATCAGGGTACTTATGAAAATAGGAAATTATTTAAAAAATAAGTGGCAGAGACAGACCGTTAAGTAGAGGAAAAACGTTTTTTAAATCGTGCAAAATCAAGCAGGTATCAAAAAGCTAAAAGGACTACTAAATAATCCGTTATCTAAATACGTACAAAAACTTTAAAAACAAAACAGTTTTTATTTTTGGGTGGACTTATTTTTGTAAAAATTAACATGTCCAAGGTTATCCACTCTTTCCACCAATACAAACGTCAAAAACGTTAAATATAAAATGGTGTCACGTAATACCTCATCTTAAAAGATTTTAAATTCTTTCTTTAACAAACTTTAGTTTTATAAAATCAGTTTACTAGTTTTCGAGAAAACGTATTATGTATTAGTTGTCTTTAGCCCTTGTAACTTTTTAAGATTTTAAAATATTAAAAATCATTTAAAATGGTAAAATATGTATTACCTTATACCTTGATGTGCAATATTTTATAAATTTGTCTATTTTCTGTTACTTACAGTTTAGCCGTAAACGAATTTAATATTAAAAATCAAACACTAAATATATTTTTTTATTTGAATACAAATTATTATTTTAATTACGATAACACTTTATTGGTTACTTTTTAACATCTAAATATTATTAGTTTTTAATTTTAATTCTAGAGTGCCATAAACGTAATTAAATGTTAAATTTTACTTCAATTAGTCACGGCTAAATAAATAGTTACATCTATTTTTCGTGACCCCTGGGACAAAATTAGGAGTTTTAATTGTTTTAGGATTTTTCTTTCAGTGTACAAATAACGAAACTATAGAGGATTGCTCACAATATGTTATTGTATAATATCTCTGACAAAGTTTTTGTTAAAAATTAAAATTTCCTTTTACTCCTGTAGTCCCTGTAGAATAAAAACAGGAAAATCTTTAAAGATAATTTTTTTTTAATTAAACCGCAGTTTCTGATAGTTATAACTTCTTATAACCTAAAATAATACTTACAGTTTCTGGTGAAATGAAGTAGTTGTTATTAACATTCAAAAAATTAGTCTGATTGGTTAATACAAAACAAAAAGCTAAAAATAAATACAGACAAAATGCTACACATTTCGCCATTTTTAGAACAAAAGTATATACCAAAAATTTTTCTTACTTTATTCGTGTGAACTTGCAAACTTAAATCTAAATTAAACAAACAAACAATCAGCAATTAGGTAAAAGCAGAAACCACTTCAAATATATTTTTTGTTGATAATAATATTATTTAATTTACAATATTCAAACGAATAAAATTTGATTGGTATGTTTCTGATAAAAATATTGTTTAACTATACTGTATTAACAATATAAAAAGGTATATTGACCAGTAAAGTCACAACGAAGAAAGTACAATTAGTCATCCTATTCAAAATGTTTACATGCCTACGTTTGCTTTACACCGTCTCTTTTCCACACTTTGCCTATGAATGACTTCATTTAGCTGATTCTCTATAGACCATGTACTGCCATTGGACATTGGATTATTTTATTAAATAAAACTTTTCAGACCAGAATGAACTAAGTAGATAAAACCAAGCCGATTCGGCAATTGTCAGAAAAAGTGTGGTTAAAAACGAATGCTGTGTGGTGGAAATCGTCTTTTTTGGCTTATTGAAGTGTCATAAGCGACTGTAAACAAGGACAGTAATGTGGGATCTTATTTGCTGAGACCTATTATTTATTAAGATAGACAAACATTAAAGGTAAAAATGAATATTTGGTAAGGTAAAATTTTAAAAGAGTCTTAAAGTTTAATATTAAATATATCCAATATTGCATATTGCCATTGCCCAATTAAACAAAGAAACAAATTTATGACTTGGGTATGCCCATCTGTGCTACATCTGTTGTGTACAGGGTGTTTTCTAAATACGGTACAAGATTTTTAAGGATGATTTATTATATCGTTTTACAAAAAAGCCCCTGTGAACTTAGGTCCGGGGTCCGGGGTTGCTACGTTATACCTATTTTCTGCTCTTTCAACAATATATCAATTTTAATGTTTATCATAAAAATTGAAGAAAATTTTTCCTTTCTAAAAGACGATGAAAAAAATCGCTTTTTGTCAAAGTCAAATAACCTAATTTCTTACCTGTGTCAGTTACTGATTTTTATTCGCTGCTTTATTCAAAATTTAATAAAATCAGGTTAAAAAATATATAACAATTATTATAAAAAAGTGTATAAGTTCAACTGTTGTTTATTGTCCAATGAAAATTCCGAGGCAGACAGTAAAATTTAATAGATTTTTAAATGTCGTTATTTAGATAAAAAGATATTTAAACTTTTAAAGTCAAATCTTATAAAAATAAAAGCTTTTGGAAGCCAAGACCATGCTTTATTATTTAAATAAACTGGGAATGTAGGGTTTTTTACCATTGCTAAACTATTTAGATATGATATTATTTTTAATACTATTTAAATTTTCTAAAACGTCCTAACTTTTTGTGCTACTCTTTATGTACTAAATCACAGGAGAGAGCCTAGTAAACTCTCATATGCTTAAATGTGTGTAATGTCAAATAGGTTGTAATAACTTAATTAAAAAAGTTAATATTCGTTTCAGAAAACCCTGTATGTTAAATATAGTTTTTATTCTTTAAAAACTAAGTTAAGAAAAAAACTGCCGCACACTTAACTTAAAATTTCTGTCCTTATGAATTCTTTGTGGTTATGTGAGTAGTACCACTTTTAACAAGAAAAGTTGTCCTGGTCTATTTGGTTATTGGTAACCATTTTGCAAAACTGACCCAATTTAAAGTTTCGCTTTTAATTTACCTATTATAGGTTATTAAAGACGTCAATATTATGTTTGCATATTGCACATATTTGCTGCAGCTGCAATTTTCACCTTATAGACAAATAGATTTTTACCGTAATGGTAGGAGAGCCCAGAAGTGGATTTCGGGATTTAGTGCAGCGTGGCAGATTAATATACCAGAGGATAACTTGTACCTGGTTGTACCTTTACCAAATATAAGACCCGTATACAGGGCCGATCGTAAAAAACAAAAATATTTTTATCAGAAATTTTCAAGCGCGTCAGATTAAGATAGGGTAAATTAATTACATGCTAAACAGTGTATACCACTAACCTGATAATTTGAGAGTAACGAAAAGAAAGCGGATGTAGCACCTGCGCTAAACGTTAATTTGACATTCTCGAGCGGGGCTATTTTTTCTATAAAAAAAATAATAGGATAACGAAACACATTTGCTATTCCTTTGTGTGGGAAATTAATTTTTAAATGTATTTCTTACCTTCCAATTTTCGCCAAAAAGTGACTTATTACCTTTTTTTCATACACTCGCGAAATTGAAGTAAGAAAAAAAAATTAAATAAGGGTTGATTAACCTTCCTATAGGAAATATACTTCGTGGTTTTCCAAACATGCATTCATTTCCTCACTCGCGCAAACGCGTTTTTATTGTTTATTACACTTTTATGATGAAATAGACAATGTTGTTACTTTACGAGTAAACTCCCCTTTTATTTGCTTTTAAAAGATACAAATTATTTTATTAAATAAAACTTTTCAGACCAGAATGAACTAAGTAGATAAAACCAAGCCGATTCGGCAATTGTCAGAAAAGTGTGGTTAAAAACGAATGCTGTGTGGTGGAAAACGTCTTTTTTGGCTTATTGAAGTGTCATAAGCGACTGTAAACAAGGACAGTAATGTGGGATCTTATTTGCTGAGACCTATTATTTATTAAGATAGATAAGCCATAAAAAACTCAGATAAAGTTATTAGGGTCCCTCCAAAACAAACATTAAAGGTAAAAATGAATATTTGGTAAGGTAAAATTTTAAAAGAGTCTTAAAGTTTAATAATAAATATATCCGCTCAACTTATCTAAAAAAAGAACACGTTGTCTCCATAGATAACCTACATTTGGATCCGCAGTGGCAAGAAGCATTTTTTAGATTTTTACGACGTCGCGCAGTAAACAAATCGGGGGTGTACCAATATTCGTACATGCAGAATACAAAACTGGCATACCGTGCCCTTCGTTCGCGGTCGCGTGACGGTTATTATCTACCGTACTCCGAAGGGGAAATATAAACAGGCGTCGATAAATTTCTTTTCGATAATGCGGATAGTCTGTTTGGCGCCTGCCCATCAAACCTCGGGGATGAGTGGTATTAAAGCGCACAAACACATTTTTTCGCTCATGAAAAGTAACTTTTGTTTCGCGCAGGTAATACCATTAGCAATCCATCCAGATCAGTGGTTGTCTTCACTCAAGGCCATATCACACCAGGTCTACCATATCGTCAAGTCTAGCTGCCCGTAAAGGTATGATTCCGAGCACAGAGGCACCAGGAACGCAGAAAACCGCTGACACCAGCGCCAGTGCCATTCATATTACCAGCAACGCTACTCGTTACTTCCCAAGGTGAAAGCAAAATAGAATGGCTCTGGCACTGGCGTCGGCGGTTATCTGCGTGCCGCTGTACTCGGAATCATACCTTAACATGAACATGGCCGCACTTTACGTCGTCTGCGGGCGTTTGCAAGCCTTATTTAATATTTTTTATTAAAACAATAAGTCCGTAAATAAACTTATTAAGAACAATATAAATTAGGCAACCTCTTTACAAGTTTATTGACCTCATCAGATATCAAATTCGACACAAAACGATCAGTGGCGGGTTTACATTTTGACCATAAAAATTTGGGGTTCAATATCTCATCGATTAATGGTGGTTTGCCCTTTTAAACAATTTTTATTCATTTTTTCTACACAGGGATTTAAGGTCTATATATATTAAAGTATTTCCGTAACACCTTGTATAATCTGATACGATCCGAACAATTTCTACAAGCCGACATAATAACAGTATTTTTTGACACGTTTAAAAATCTATAACCGCTTTTCCCTTTGATAAATAGGTCTACATTATATAACATTGCTTCAGAGGCGCATTTACATATTTGCCGTCCGTAGGCTATTTTATTTTCGCCGCCCCTTTGCTTATCTTTTTAAAAAATAATTTTGTTGAAGAGCAAAAAAGAAAAAAAAAAAAGAAAAAAGGCCCTCACTTTCATTTCTTTCAATTCTACGTACTAAATAAAATTCGAAATTCACAAAATTATTTACAAGTTCCAATTTTGCCGCCCCCTTAACAACGTCTGCCGCCCCCTAAAAACGCCGCCATAGGCTTCAGCCTACTCAGCCTTTTGGTAAATGCGCCACTGCATTGCTTTGCAACCCAATAGGTCTCTATGACGCTTAAGTAAACCCCAATTTAATATCGTGGGCCCCCTTACTATATTGTAGCAACTAAAAAAATTAGAATAAACAACCTAAGTTATGACAACTACGTAACTGAAAGCTTGTCAAAACTTGATTAAGACACATACAATATTATATATTATGTTTATTAATTCCTAGGAAAGTTAAGATATACATTATAATTGATACAATTAAATTAAGTAGAAATAATACTTTATTATATTATGTATTAGGCTTCTTTTTTTGGCATATGTAAAAGTGTTCCTCATCGCAATTTGATGCCACCCAATTTCCTGGCTCTGCACCATTGCCAACTTTATTATAAAGTAAGCAGCAATTATAGACATTTGTAGAGCATAATGGTTCATTGGTGGCCCAGCTGGTGTAACTGATGGAATTTCCAGAGTCTATCCAATACCAGGCACCATTTGCTAGTCGAATTCCTCCTAACCAAAATCCAGCTAAAACATGTAAGATCATATAGTCATATTGTGGCGAAGCGCCATTACGTTGTTTACTTTAAAAGCTTCCGGCAAAGCGAGCGGGACGTCAGTCGAATGTATAATATTGTCAAACAAGAATGGCAAAATAAGTAAAGTACTCGTATATTTTAGGCAATAACTTGTAACAGTTTTTGCAAAAAGTGTAATTTGTTCTTTTGTTGAAGTTACCTGTAATCAAAATAGAACCATCTTTAGCGTCTTTTAAAACTAAAGCCCGGTCAGTTCAACAAGACATTTCTGCCAGAAAGAAATAGACCCGCTCGACCATCGATAACGTGTGAGAAACAAAAACAAAATCATGCAGAGTTTGAATAATAATTGTGAATGGGCCATCCGCGACGTTCGATACGATGGATAAAAACCAGTGCGGAGCCTGTTGGCTTTTATTAATAGAGAATTATTGCACAGTGAAATAAAGCCAGGCACTAATAATACCGGCTTTATTTTGACATCTGAACTTGCGCAGATGCATGGTGGGATAAGAACTTCCATAATAAATATAGTGCCCGGCTTTATTTATGTCGGTTTTAGGTCGTGCCGTATTTTCGCCTTATTTTAACTTCGGAACTGTTCGTCTAACCGAGCGGCTGCCGATCACAAAATCGAAAAGTTTTAAGAAGTAAAAATACTTAAAACCTTGCTTTTTTAAATGTATTTTTGTAATTGTATTATAAAAAACCCTACAACACAAAACAATAAAGAAAATCTACCAAAATTTTTTTCCTTTTTTTTAGGTTAATGGTACTGTCAACATGATTTGCAATAACTCTAAATTATGTATACAAACACTATTTAAATAAGACCGGTATTAATAATTCCCGAGCCTAATAAGGCAACTTGCAATTATTCTCTAATGATTACCCATTTAATAAGTATTTTAAGGGTTTGCTCGTGGCGTGTCGTGTATTTCTAAATTATCTTGCTGTCTTTAGTATTTTTGTTATTATGTTACTGTTATTTTTGGTAAACCTATAAGCGTTTGATATTTTGATTTTTTAGAATATACTTACGTAAATCTATTAAAATATAAAAGACGCGTGAAAGGAAAAATTAGAAATTGGTTATTTTTTTCGTTTGTAAAATAAAATGTAAGATAACTTTGTAGAGCATGGTACTGACACATTATGTGGTTATAAAGTACTTGACATGCGTTTTAAAATTATGTACCACAAAACCCCCTTTTCATTAATTTTTTTTTTAATATGGCGCTTAGATTTTACATTGCCATTTAAAGCTGTAATTAATATGTCAAAAAATAAAGACCTTGCTCATATAATATTATTTTAAATTTCATAGGAATAGTTTAAGAGCCAGTGGACGGCAGACAACACATATTTTAAAAAGTCCAAAATTTTATCAGTGAATCTGTTGGACCTACCAGGCATAAGGGTGAGGTTAGCTAAGCGCAGTCGCGGTAGCCTCAGCTACAATCAGCTGGGATAATGTCATTAGCTTAAGAAGTATTTTAGGAACATCTTTTATATAAATTCAGATAATTTTTAAATATTTGGAGGACGCCTTCTATGCTTTAGAAGATATTTTTTGACATATAAGAAAAACAACAATTTTTATTAGTGTCGCCCATAAGGGGTTAAGGGTAAATATTTTTAAGAAAAAATTGGTACGCCATTGCAAGTTTTTAAAATATTTTTTTATTTCCCATTTAGTTCAAAACAAATTGGCTTCCCTGACATTTTTAATTTGACGTACGGTTTTCGCGTAAAAAAATAGAAACTATTTCTTGGCATGGTCATTTCGTATCGCTAATAAGTCGAGGCAATGAAGCATGAAAGTTCAGAAATTTTGTAAACAGAACTAATTAAATTGCAATTACGAAAATGACGAGAAATGGTTTCTTTTTTTTACGCGAAAACCGTACGTCAAATTAAAAAGACAGGAAAGCAAATTTGTTTTAAGCTAAATGGAAATTTTAAAAATATTTTTATTTTAAAAATGCAGTGGCGTACCATTTTTTTCTTAATTTTTCAATATTTACCTTAAACTTCTTACTGACGACACTGATGAATTTTTTTTTCTTGTATGCCAAAAATGTCTTCTAATGCATAGGTGGCGTCCCCCAAATATTTTAAAATTATTTAAATTTATTTAAAAGCTATTCCTAAAATTCTTCTTCAGCTAATGACATTATCGCGGCTGATTGTAGGTGAGACCACCGCGACTGCGCTTAGCTGACTCCACCCTCATGTTTGGTAGGTCCAACAGATTCACTGAGAAAATTTTGGACTTTCCTAAAATATGTCTTGTCAGCCGTCCACTGGCTTTTTAACTAGAATATATCGGTTATAACGGTTAAGATTTTAGAGTGGTTGGGGATGGATTTGGGTTCTTACTGTAGTAAGTATTTTGCATATCCCAAAGTAGTGAAGCTGGGTCTTCCGTCACCCCGTGGAGAAAGAGAAATTGCCGCCCTCCTCTGGTCCAATAAATTATTGTCCACGTAAAATTTTTCAAGAGCAAAAAAAAAAGACAAAAAACAAAAAACCCCAAATTCACAACTAAATCCTTCTTTATTGGTAGGTGGTAGAGGAGCTTTCCTTGCCTGAGGAGGTACCACCCCACTCACCCTTTAAAGGACCCGTGAAGTCCTAACGGACGTTTCGGGTTCTGGGTGAGTGGGTCAGTTTTCCTAATTCCTTCTTTTTACTTTTCTTTTTTTTCCTTTTACCCCAAAATTAAGTAAAAATGATGGCGGCACACCCGGGAGTAAAACATTCCGGAGGTAAAATACCCGTCCATTCGGATCTTCGGGTGAGGGTGCATCCGGGGGGCAATCATCTAAAGGTTTGATTTTCTTTGCAAATATATGTGGGCTTAACACCAATATAAACTCCGTTCACCATCACCTTCAGTCATCCAAGCCCCACATACTGTTTCTCACGGAAACACAAATAAGTTCTAAATCTTCAACCAGCCACCTTCTCTTTCCAGGCTATGAACTTATTTGGTCTTTTAGCCCACATGGTGGCGTGTGTGCTTACGTTCGCAACGATCTGGCTTGTGCTCGAGTTTCTAATCTTGAATCGGGTTAGCCCGATGTCCTTTGGCACAAACTTTCTCTTAGGTGTTCTACTAAATTTATCTGTTGTTTGTACCGATCTCCATCTGACAATTCCTATGTCGAATTCTTTGACTTTCTTTTAACAAAGATCGACAGTTTCATTTCCCAGTTTTCAATGGCCGAAGTAATCGTGCTTGGCGATTTCAATGTCCATAATAAGGACTGGCTAGGCTCTTCAAAAACTGACCCTCAAGGCAGAGCAGCCGAAATCTTCGCAGTCAGTAATTCTCTTACCAACCTTATTATGACTCCTACCTACTTTCCTAAAGTGCCAAATTATAGCTCAAACCCCTTAGATCTTTTTCTTACTTCTAACCCTGAACTTTATGAAGCATCTGTTACTGCCCCTCTAGGTCGCTCAGATCATTGCTTGATTACTGTATCTTACTCTGTACATCCTGAGGTAAATGAATCCAGGCCACCACCACACACCGTGTGGCACTACAACTCAGCCGACTGGGATGGCCTTAGGGACTTTTTCGCCACGTACCCTTGGGACACTATCTGCTTTTCTTCCCAGGATCCTCTCGAAATCTGTAAGCAACTGACCGAGTCAATTCTATTAATCGTTAAAACCTATGTACCTCATACCAAGAAAACAATCAAACCCTCTAATCACAAACCTTGGTTCACCAAAAGAAGATAGAGAAAATAATTTTAAAAGTTCAGGCTCACAAGAAGTTTCTACAGGATCCTAGTCCAGAAAACTGACAGGCCAGCATTGAAGCAAGAAAACACTACCACCAAACAATCTCAGAAGCCAAAGACTCCTTTGATAACTGTATAAAAAACAAAATACTTTCTTGCTCAAATGGCAGCAAATCCTTCTGGTCCTTTGTCAAAAACATCAGTAGAAATTTCTGTACCAGTTCTTTTCCACCATTAACTTTGGAAAATAAAATTAATTCCACATCTAAAGGAAAGGCCAAACTATTTGCTAAACAATTTGCTGCCAATTCAACCCTTCATCAACCTGTCAATCATCTAATTCCAACTATTCCTCCAGTTCCTCACAAAATGCCCAATATTATTTTTAAGGCAAAACACATTAGGGAAACCTTTCTTCTATTAACACCAAGAAATCGTCTGGGCTAGATGGAATACCAGCAATCGTTTTAAAAAAATGTGCTCCTGAACTTGCACCTATTTTAACCAGGCTCTTTCGAATTTCTTATGACTCGGGTATTTTTCCTAAAAGCTGGAGAGCTGCACGTGTCCAGCCTATTCCCAAGAAAGGATCTAAGTCTCTTCCATCCAACTATAGACCCATTTCACTCCTCTCAATGCTTTGTAAAGTAATGGAGAAAATAATAAAAAGAAAATGGCACAGCAACTTATGTTATTGAGAAGTGGTGCCCACTCAGATGCCACTGGACCCAATAATAACAATCTGATTAGGGCTTAATAGGCGCCTTATTACCTTAGATAAATGTACCAAATTTTATTTAAATGGGCCTAAGCATATTAAAAATATTTGGAAAACTGATTTTTTTCTTTAATTTTATTGCCCTGTATCTCAGTAAGGAAGCAACTTTGGACTTATGTTTATGTAAACTTCTTTTTATTAAATAACATAAAAAATCACACTTTAAATTTTTTCCCTATGTTTAATAAATACCCTGTATAATAGTACATTACATAATAAATATCGAAGGTGATATACAGGGTTTTTCTAAACCAATACAAAAAAATTGTTTCTTGTTTAAAATAAAGGGTAGTTTACTTTATAAACATGGGGTTAAGTTAACTATTGGGGAGATATCGCTAAAAAAATATCTTTATCTTAAAAGCAAAAAAAAATGTTTAAAATATTAAATAGTGTCGAATAGAAAATATATTCTAGAGTTGTTCGTTCTTGATATAAAAAATAAAATCTTTAATTTTTTGCCATTTTTGTACCGCGGATCTCTCTAATGGTTAACTTTCAATCACTATCTTAAATTTTTTGCATTTATTTAAAAACACCCTGTATTCTACACGAGTAGGAATGTTGTTGCGTGCAATAATACCACGAGTTTGAACATCATATTTAATACTAGTGATGTACAAATGTTGATGTAAAATGTAAACAAATTATGGATGACGTAAACTTTTTTGCTTATAAAGTCTACTGGGTGGTGCATGGACAGACTGGTCGTGGGACATACCGCGTTAACTTTGATACCTTTAACTATTGGCTTTCCTACTGATTTTACAACACAATTGTATTAAACTATTGTTGATATGATAAGATTAGCTTACACACTATATTTCGTTATTTTCTAATAAGCCAATAATTAAAATTTACTTATAAAAAACTACTGACAAAATAGTTGCATACCTGATCATTAGTGGTAAATTAATTTTAGTATATACTGATTCGACAATGGGTCTACAAATTAAAGTAGGATTTTTACGTATTGTTAAAGTATTTTTTGGTTAAGAAAATGTTTAGTTATTATAAGATTTGTATTTATTTTTAGAAACTGTTCACTAAGGGCGCAAATGAATAAAACATGCAAATGAGAAGAAAACCAATTATTTGCTAATCTGCTTTATATTAATTGTTGCAGTATACCGGGTGACAAAGGATGTTTTTACCCTTAGATGTTAACTACTGGTAAAGAGTTACATCCATCTCAAAAATCCACCAAAACAGCCCTTTACGCCGTTGTCGGCGATATTGAAAAGGCGTTGAGGAGGAAAAAGTGGTTACTATGCGCGTTTCTAGATATTGAGGGGCTTTTGATAATACCTCCTTTGATTTCATATGTAAAGCAGCTAAGGACTTTTAGGTTAACAACAATCTAGTCGACTGGATACATAGCATGCTAAAGACAAGGAATGTCACAGTTGCTTTAGCTGGCAAAAAATTCAAGGCAAGAGTCGGCAGAGGATGCCCGCAGGGGGAGTTTTATTACCAATGCTATGGCTCCTCGTAGTCGACAGCTTGCTGGTCAAGCTAAAAAAATGGGTGTTAAGGTGATGAGATTCGCTAATAATATTTGCATTGCAGTACAAGGTGATTAGGCACCAACCCTAAAAAGTAAGATGAAGAAAGCACTTAACCTAGTTGACGAATGGTGCGGTCTTCGCTTCCTAAGGGTCAATCCCGGGAAGGCGAAGATAGTACTATTCACAAAAAGAGAAGGATGATTGTTGAATCACTTCAGATACAAGGTAAGGATATTGCATTCAAGGGTCAGGTTCGTTACCTGGGAGTGACCCTTGACAAAAAACTCAGCTGGAATGAACAGATCCGAGTACAAACAGAGAAGGTTAAAAACAGCCTTTGGGCGTGCCAGCGGATAATAGGTAAAAGCTATGAGCAGAAGCTGAAAGTGGTCAATTGGTTCTACTTTGCGATTATGATCCCAAATTAACTTATGCATCAGTCGTGTGTTGGCCAGCAGCCACCAAGACCATTACACAAATGGGGATAAAAATTGGAGTGAGACTGGAGCTTGTGTGTGGAGTAAAAATTCAAGGATGTAGCTAGCCTTCACCCTTGGAGATCACTTAACAGTAGTTTAGGCAGATGTGTATGCGATCTGAGCTTGTGTCAGATGGATTTTGGACAAGTAATACAGGGACAAACGCCTATACATATGCAGTTACTCAAGAAATGCCCTACAACTAATAAGTAGGGTAACAATTGAGTCCAAGCTAGTCAAAGACTGTATAGAGACTCCTAATACATTACCAGAATCCAATACGGTCAATTTGGTATGGGCACCAGAACACACTGGTATCAAAGGAAACAAGGCAGCGGATAAGCTGGCGGTAGCGGGTTGCAATATTTTAAACCTGGCAGTACCCTGCCTCCCGGGCATGTCTGGTGGGGCCCTCAACGGATGGGCCAAGGATTTGACCAAAAGACAATTTGAGAAACTATGGTCATCGGAAACAAAGATAATGCATACCAGGGCAATGCTTAAAGGTCCCTCCCAGGACTTTACATCCAGACTACTGGGCATGAGTAAAACTCACTTAAGGACTATTACAGGCCTGGTATCTGCACACTGCACTATGAGATAGAAATCCATTATTTTGGCCAAAAATTAAATTTAAAATTTTAACACTTTGACTGCCATGTGTATTTTTGCGTATACACATGCGGTGAATCAAAAGCGCCACGTGTATATTCTGGTATACACAGTCAAGTTTATATATTTTGCTTCGTGCGTACTAAAGTACTGTACACTTTTAATGCATTTTAAATGAAATTCACCCTCGCGTGGCGTGAGGTAATGTAGAAAATTTCTTAGCACGGACTTTTTATTTGAAGTTAGGTTTTTTGGGTTAAAATTGTTATTTTACTGGGAAAATGAACATCAGTATATTTCTGTGTGGCGTAGAAGACCCAATAATAATATTTGGCGTGGGGACAGAGGCGCATTTACATATTTGCCGCCCGTAGGCTATTTTATTTTCGCCGCCCCTTTGCTTACCTTTTTCAAAAATAATTTTGTTAAAGAGCAAAAAAAAAGAAAAAAAAGGTCCTCACTTCACAAATTCACAAAATTATTTACAAGTTCCAAATTTGCCGCCCCCTTAACAACGTCTGCCGCCCCCTAAAACGCCGTCGTAGGCTTCAGCCTACTCAGCCTTTTGGTAAATGCGCCACTGCGTGGGGGTCAAAGTGTTAATGGCTCATGCTGTGTATTTAAAAGTAGATACTCCAAACTACATGTAAACAAAATTATAAAAGGATTTGACGACTTCTACTAGGTTAACAAGAAACTTGAAAACTTATTTTAAGAATCAACGAAAATCATACAACTAAAAATAATTAAGTATGAAATAAAAAGTATTTTAGCTTTGTCGAAAAATTGCAATAATTTATAATATTCTTACCCATGTAAATATAAATATATAACACTTAATTTACTAAATTTATTATTAGCCTAGTATACCAAAAAAAGTAAAAGAATTAAAATAATAAAAGCTATTGTTGTGTTATCGATGCAAAGTGTCGCGAAGTCTCGCTACTTTTGTCAAACATTTGTTTTAACCATTTTCTTTATCAGTTTTTGTACTAACAATTGCCTTGCTACTTTTTGCTACTTCTGAGTGTAAGGACAAGTTTCTTTATAATTAACAAGGTCTTACATTTAAAAATTATTATTTTTTTGTCCCACACTGTATATCTTAAACGATAAAAGTATTCTAATGAAGGATACGGAATCTACAGTGTTTTTATTTATTTTATATGTTAAAAAATAAAGAATGTTTGGAAGATGTAACTTTATTAAGCTTCTAAGGATAATTAAAAATTATTCTTCAGATTCAGATGGTCATATTTCCGAAACTAATTGAGATAGACATATTAAATGTGGTATTTTTTAAAGCTTTTTAAAAGATATTTTTGGTGGTGGTTTAATATACAGAGTGTTAAAAAATCATACTTATTGTCGTGCCCTGTATATCGTATGAGCTAATAATTATCCGATTACTGTTTAGAAAAGTACCAAATTAACCGAACATGCTGATATTATAGTTTATTTTGTACAATAAAAAATAATGATGTTTAGGAAGGTGTAAATCTATAATTATATGTAAAATGTTTTCGTTTTACAAAAACCATCTGTAATATAGCATTATAATTTTTATTTTTTTTTTCAGTAAAGTTTCAGAATTTTGGCCAAAAATTTAATTTCTTTTCCATAGTGCACTGGTATACAAAAAACACCTAGCCAGATTAGGTCTGGCAGCGGATAACATCTGTAGGTGGTGCGGAAATGGAAATGAAACCCCTTCTCACGTGATTAGGAAATGTAGGGGTCTAGAGGGTCCACGACAGGACATATTTGGAACCCAGAAGATTGAATCCAAATTACTAAACCTTGCGGGACTGGAGCTAGGGCAAGTGCTACAGTTGACAGAAAGGACTGACCTGAACAAAGTACCGACACTATAAAAGATATTCCCCTATAAATGGAATCTGCTTACAATGGCCAGTGCTGGCTGAGTGCGCAGCAAGTATCTTAAATAAATATTAAAAAAATGTTTTGCCGACAAATGCTGGCAAGAGAAATGTTGATAAAAAACATCATTTTGAAAACAGAGGTGCGATGTACATGTTAAAAATTAAACCATTACTCGAACGTATACAAAAGAAGCGTGTTAGAAAACAAAAAGAATGCGATAAACAGTTGCAAATTACAAGAGCATAAAATCCCCAGGCCTATGGTTTACCAATTGATACTGATACTAAACATAATATATTTACCAATAATAAAACTGTTTATACTTACTGGGATGATCCAAATGAGCTTGTGAATAGATAAGGATTGTTAATGGCTAGTAGTAAATTTGGTAATATTAATCATCAAAATGAGATTAAAAGTATTATTGAAGAGCCGAGGGAAACTGATATTATTGAATAAATAGATTTGACTTAGTTACATAGCCTTATTTTTAAGATGACTTTTGACAAATTTGAATGAAATCTAACCAATCCCTATCATTAATGTTAAAACAATACTGCTTTCTGATTGGTTAAAAATTAAGTATTAGGAAAACTTGGATGACGTACCATGCAATTTGTAGGACAATGTAAGTGTTACATTATATAAATATTATTTAATCCACAGAAAAAAATCAGCTGGTTAGTAGATATTTGTTTTAACATCGTTAACCATACATGTTGGTGGTAGGGGACTTTTTGATGAAACCTTACATTTTGTAGGAAATATTTTTTTAGTTTATTTAGATAATTATCTAGAAAATCAACAGAGAAAGTCCCTCTTTATAATAAATTTTTGATATTTGTTTAATCACACAGTTAATTTCTACTACCCCTGTAAGCTACCATCGACGAAAATTGTTGCAAGAAAAAAGTTGGGCGTCTCTTCAAAATAAAGCTACTTACGAAAAATAAGCTTCTTGGTAGTGACTTGGAAAAATGGTCCAGGGATGTTAAATATTACTCTTAATTGCCATGCAGTCAACTTTTTAGAGATCGATAGACCAACTATTTTTAAAATACCTTTTTTTTAAGGTAAAAGATTAAGTTTTATAGTTGTAAAAAAATGTACGTGATGTTTTATTTAAAATTATAAAGTTGCCTTTATCGAAATATTGGTCATTTTGTTTTTGTGCTAAGTAAAATTCATGGTGAGGATATAATAAGAAAACTTGGAAAAAAAATTGCGAAAATTGCATCTCAGTAACTATTACTTTACTTGTTCTAAAGTTGCTTGTGATCAAAACAGGTCAAAATATAGTCAAACACCCCATAGAGGTTTGGCCACACATAACCGCAACGAGCATGCAGCCGTGCGTCTCGCTGGTGAAATGAAGGGGGATACAGGGGAAAAAGTTTTAAATTTAGGTTAATTGCAGTAATATGACTTTGTTATAATACGCTTTAAATTACACCTGACCGTAAAATGGACCTTCACAAATAGGGTAACACAGTTTTATCTATACTATGCTCACAGTTTGGATAAAAAGAAACGAAGATAAGTAAAAAAATCTGTTTAATTAAACAATCATATTAACATCATACATAAAACCATAGATTCGACAAAAATGCTTTTTGTATTTTTAGGGACATAAAAAGTGCTTTTCAATTTTTCCAAATTAATCTGCCCAAGTGACTTATGCCTATGACTCAACCTCATTTACATAATTGGTAAACAAGGTGACTCATGTCTATGACTCATCCTCATTTGCATAATTGGTAAACAAGGTGACTCATGCTTATGACTCATCCTCATTTGTATAAATGGTAACCAAGGTGACTCATCCTCTCAAGGTTAAGGGTGCCAATTAGATGACTCAACACAAGGTGACTCATGCCTATGACTCTACAAAGACCCTTCTAGACGGTAGTTACTGAGCAATTATGAATTTTGTTTGGACAACTACTTGAGGTCTTTAAAATTTTCAAAGTATTGTTAAATTTTATAACATCGTAATACGCATGCGCGTGGAGCATGCGCAATATCCATTTCGCTAAGTTTTGTTAATTTCGAGGTTGCCACATTATTAAGGTAATTTCAAGGGTTCCATTAGGTTAGACTAAGGTGACCTTGGACCATAAGGGCTTTATTGGCTTCTACGCTATTCGTTACTTAGTGATGAGTGTTAATTATGACTTATCTTTCTCCTAGAGCCCTTTAGGTTTTACCTTTGGGTACTAATTTTGGATGATCTTGAGACTTGCGCAGTCCTTAATGGAGGATGATAGACATGCGCAGTAGGTACCGGGAGATTTGATACCTTCCCACCTATTACCAGAAGTCATTACACCTACGAAAGGACCAACCGCCTTAAAATTACAAAATACATTTATTTAATTTTCGCCTTAATTTGCATTTTAACCGATTTAACTTAGACAACGTATAAAACTTTGATTATTCCATTTAAACACCATCTCAAGGTGACCTTGACAATTGCGCAGTACTTACTGGAAGACAGTAGGAATGCGCCGTGGGTACCAGAAGATTTACTTCCTCCTCCCCTATTACCAAGAGATGTTCTGGTTAGTTGGTCAACAAGGTGGCTCATCCTGCATAGTAAACAAGGTGACTCATCCTCTCAAGGTCAAGGGTGACAAACGACTCAGGCAGGGACGGTAAACAAGGTAACTCATACCTATGACTGATCCTCCCATTCCTCCTAGATTGGGTGTCCTAATAATCCTCCTCATCTGCATAACTGGTAAACAAGGTGACTCCAACCTCTGACATGCCTATAACTCAACCTCATTTGCATAACTGATAAATAAGGTGATTCATACCTATGACTTATCCTCATTTGCATAATTAGTAATCAAGGTGACTCATGTCTATGACTCATTCTCATTTGCATAATTGGTAAACAAGGTGACTCATCCTCTCAAGGTTAAGGGTGCCAATTAGATGACTCATGCTTAATTTACATACAGGATATACAAGTTGACTTATTCTTAGTAACTGATAAACAACGTAAATCCTACCTAATTTGCATAAATGGTAAACAAAGTGACTCATAACTATGACTCATCCTCATTTACGTAAAAATCCTCCAAATCCTCCGAAAATTGGGTGGCTCAGGATTGGTGAAAACACACTACTCGTATTTATGTCATACTGAAATTCTGGCTAATTTAAACAATAAAAAAATTCCAATGGACATAAGTGTTTGACCACAACCACTTGACAATAGCTGAATACATTACGTGTGAAAGCCAAAAACCGAAAATTAAATAGAATAGAATACATTTTTGACCGTTTACATTAGCCAGAATTTCGGTCTGACATAAATTATCATGCAGTAAATGTCAGATGTAAACCTACCATAAGTTTATATTGTGAGAGTTCTTAATTTGTTTACATTTTGTATATAACCTACACATTGGCTTTTATTTCAAAAACTCCCTAAGTCATAATTTATAAATAATTTTATTTTGTTTTTTAATAAAGTATATATAATTAAAATATTTAAAAATACTTTATCCACGCCTACTTACCACTTTCAGAGTGTTAAATCACCATTTAATTATTTCTGTATGTTAACAGCTGTTTTTCTCGTTTTCTGAAAATGTCTAAAATATGACTTAGGGTGTTTTAGTAATAACCGATTAAAGTAGTTAAGTTAATTTTTGTTTTTTATTTTTTGACGCTTTTTTCGGCTAAACCAAGACGGTAATTATAAATATTATAAAGTGGATCTTTATTCCAATTAATCCGTTATGTCGTGAATCTAATTTTGTACATACATTTTTCAAAATTTTTATTCTTTTGTGATAAGATACCTACTTCCATAAAGGCTCTGTGCATTCAAGGTGGCATTTAGTTGATCATTTTCGGTCTTATCCAGAATAGTAACCAACTTCCATCCATTTATTTTGCAATATGCCAGAGCGGCAGTAAACTGTTGCTAAAAGTCAAAAAACATATAAAAATACATTTTAGTCCAAGAGTCCGCAGCATACCTTTATGGTGGCTTTGGTAGGTACTAGGTACAAAAATATTAATAAATTTAAATTGAACTTTTGTTATTTCGTAAATGCTGAATTTTAGATATGTTACTTGGGTACCTATAAGAAGACGTTTTTTGTCGCCAGACAGTTTTGACGCTTTTAAGCCGTTGGCAGACAAACATTTTGGGGTGGCCCATTGGTCCTCAATATTTCTGTCTTTAATAAGATATGACAAAAAGTTTTAAACAAAAGTTATAGGGTTTTTAAATAGGCATCTCCTAAAAGTATTTAAATGTATACAGAGTGTTTTAAAAAAGAAATTGCTGGAAGATTGGTATTTTTTAAATGTTTTTAGGGCACTCTGTATACATCAAAATATTTTAAAACATGCCTATTTAAAAACCCTACAACTCTAATTTAAGGCTTTTGGTCTTATCTTGTTAAATACCAGAAATATTGGACTTTCTCGGACCACTAGGCCACCCCAAAATGTCTGTCTGTCAAGTGGTTGGAACTGTCAAAACTATCTGGATACTGAAAGAATATCTTCTAAAAGGTACCCAAGTAACACTAGCTTTTACAAAAGTTAGGTTTCGGTTAATTAACTTTCGGTCTGATACCTTCCAAAGCCACTATGAGTCAAACTTCTAACATCGTTTTTACCTATGTTGGAAGTAAGGAGACCTTGAAGAAGGAGTGTAATCGACATGCTTTCAAAACGGGCTTGATTTTTTGTCTAAATTATAGTTCTAAATATGTCACTAGAGGGTACTGTGGTCAATCGGGATCTTTCTGGGGTTGCTGCTTATGTTGCATATGTACAAAAAATAGTACAAAAGTAAAATAGAAAATTTCAGTAATTTTTAAATACGACGCTATAGAGAACACCACCCAATTGTAATGAGTTTGTATTTCACAAAAATATGATATTTTGAAAGAGTTACGTAATGGGTGCCCAAATTCCCAAGATCACCATTATTCTAATTTTATTATATGCATTTTTCGGTTGAATAAAAAAAGTATTATTATTTTAATTTAGCTTCAGCTCTCATTTCCCTGAAGGAGGATCAATTCCTTAATTATTTTAGAGAATAAAAATAGGAATAGGAATTTAAAAATTTTGCTTGTCTCTTAAGATACAAGTAGAGTTTAAAACTAAAGGTTAGACTTGTTGCTTTAAAATATACAAAATAGAGTTTTGCAATGTTGCGAATACTAATTTGTTAAACATAAAAAAAACAAATCATTCTTTTAAAAAACCCTGACTTCCATTAAACAGTTCACTTTATATATAAAAAAATAATTGCTATTGTCACAAGGCTTTGTATACAACAATAAACAAGAATATTTAACGTTTGTGTAAAACTTATAAGCTAAGTATACACGTCGTGCAAGCTTGATTCCTTCCACTGAGTTTTAGTGCGGTGAACACTAGCAGGTAGCGATTAGACAAAAAAATAGTCTCGCCCACTGCTTAAATGTGGTAAATAATAAAATTTACTTTTAAGCAAGGACGTAGCTAGGATCCACTCACCTGTACTAAAAAATTGTCAAGGTGGTTAGATAAAGAATAAAGCTATGAATAAAGTATTGTACAGTGCTACATTAGGTACGCCGATATACGCTTTTCTTGAACTTCAGGAAATTATATTATTTTTTATTTATGAACCTAACAGTACAGAGTTTTTCAATAAAAAGTTCCAACAAAGGTTTTTAGGATTCGGTAGTAATGTAATTAGCCAACAAAAACTTGGGTAATCTAAAAAAGTAAATGAAAATTAGTTACATATACCTTCGAAAGTTTTTACCAAATGAGAAACTTTTATTTATTTATTTTACGAAAAAAAAATGCCTCTTTAAAAAGGTCCTGCTTGATAAGAAAATACATATCCACAAAAATAATGGTATGTTGGATGTACAGAGTGGCTTAAAGAAGTCGTGTTACCAAATTAATATACACCGTATATCCTAGCTACGGCACAAAACTTTAAAGGGTGATTTTATGAAGAAAAGTTTCTATAAACATATATCCGGAATTGCCTGAAATACAGGGCGTTAAAGTTTAAAAAAAATCGATATTTTATAAATATATTAAATACCCCTTAATCGACTGGGTTCAAATCAGATTAGAATCAGAGAAACATTTTGGTGTATTTGTTTAATGAAATCAAGCGCTTGTAAAGTTTTACCCAGATTAACTTTATTGGATCCAGTAGCGTCTCAGTGGGCACAACAGCCAATATTATTGAGAGAAAAATGTTCGCCACTGGCTTTTTATGTAGTTTGTATATTTTTTTCTATAAAGCAAATAAAAATACAAATTTTTAGTGTTGTACATTTTTTTGTATGTGGTTTCGTATTTAAGATATTTATAAAATACCGACTTTTTAAAAAATAACTAACGCCTTGTATTTCAGAAACGAAGCAACTCCGGACATATGGTAATAGATTTTTTTTTCATAAAATGACATAGGAAATCACCCTTTTGGTAAGTTTTCTACCCTAGTTAAAAAATATTCTAAATTTCAATTTGGAAACAAGTTTTTTAGGCCACGCTGTACATCTAGCCTACAAATATTTTTGTGAAAATGTATTTTCTTATTAAGCAGGTTTTTTATGAAGAAGGCACTTTTTTTCGAGTTGTTAAATAAAAATTTTCTTATTTGGTAAGAACTTCCGAAAACACACTGTATAATATGAATAAAGTAATTATTACTTTATAGCCAAGTGCAAGACTGCCTCTAATATGCATTACCTCGAAGGCACGTGTAATGCATCTGTCAAGGATATACCTAGTACAATTCTAAACTATGAAGTTACCCTACTTTAACGTCAAATTTTAAATTATCTACTAGAGAGTAAAAATTCCAATTTAATATAAACGTAAGTTTTACGGTAATTTGGACTAATAAACGGCATAAAAAATAACTTTGAGATCATTTTCAATTAAACAAAATCAAGTTCTACTTAAAAATATTTAAATAATTTGCCAGTTAAATACTTACCGGTTGAATTTTAAAAATAGATATCTCCTTTTTTAGAAATATTTCCTATTTAGCAGTTTGAAGCAAGGCAGTATTTACTTTATTTCACATTTAATACAATAAAAGATCCATTTTAATGCACAAAATCATCAAAATATTGTCTTTTGACAATTTTTCGAACGTCGTTGTTAACCTAGCATAACAGTAAGTTTTATACAAATAAATACATTTTAAACTTGGATATTCTTGAAATTTTTAATAATTACACATATAAGGTTTTAAATATGCACCATTTAAGTAATGTTATGTGTTGTGGTGTATTATTTAGTAAATAAATATTTCAAATTTACAAATACAAATAATACCCACGTAAAAGAAAAAGAAAATAACAAAAAAAAAAACCCGTGATAACCAGGTAACATTTTAATAGTTTAAATAGATTTAGGCTCTTTTTAATTACGCTTTAAAAATCATAAATTCAAAAGTCGTCATATTATCTGTGAAAAGAAATGGGATGAATTCCACTACATATTGATATATCTGGCAACACTGTTTCATCTTGGTTTCATTTGATCCCGATTGATATAAGCGCCCTCTATTGTTTTCTAATAGAAATGCTGTAATTTAAACCCGTTTTTTCAAAATAGTCCCGTTGTCGTTTACACACCTTCCTCTAGATCACCATAGTTGGAAGCATGCGCTGACACACTTTTAATTTTTACAAAATAACGAAGGTCTGCCGTTTACGAGTTCTTACTCTATTTCGTTTTATTAGGTGATTTGAAACCACCACAAAATTTATTAGTATAGTCTATACCTAATTTTATGTTTATACGTTTGCGGTGTGCATATTCGAAAGATTTCGATATTCCAATATTCGATTCGAAAGATTTTAATATTCAAAAGATCTTTCGAAATATTTTATATTTCATTGAGAAAGATCTTTCGAAACATCTTTCAAAACATTTCATATATCAATGCAAAAGATCTTTAGAAACATTTTATATTTCATTGCCAATAAGCTTTTATTTTGTCGAAATACCGATTGAAAGATTGTTGGTATTTGCGGCAACGAATTATTTCAGGTCTTGTTTTGAATGTTTTCGAGTTTTGGCGCTATTTAACCATAAATATAACAGCTGATATTCTTTGTTCGTTTGATTACTAAGGGTTTAAGGTATGTTTTACGGGTTGTCTATTCATCATTCATTCAGCATCTTTCGTATTTGTGTTCGGTGTTTATGAATATAAATTCATGACTGATGGTTCATGAAATATTTCACGACGAAATACGAATATTTGGAAAAAATATTCAAAACATTTCGAATATCTCGATTTTCGAATATCATTCAAAAGATCATTTGAAAGGTTCCAACACCATTATACGTAGCTTAGGGAAAAATAAAAGTCGGAAAAAATGGTCTTCTATTCTATCTATTAATGTTTTATTAAAAATATTAAACCTATTCAACCATACACAGTTTCAAAGTCGTGTTACACTTCCCAAGAAAATAACAGGCTTGGTAATAATCTTGGGGGCAGCCAGTATATTGTCAGCTTACACAGTATCTCCAGCTTCAGCAGATGTGTAACATTACGGTTATGAGTTAAATAGGGTAACAAATTTAAAATTATTTATAAAATCTTTTCTTTATCATTTACGCCACCCATATAATAAATATGCGTATTTGCGGATTCAAAAATATTACGAAACTAGCCAAATAATGGCTTTTTTCTCACATAGCGGCGTGTCCTTGCGGTAATTAGAGTAAAAGGCCTAAGTATAAAAAAAGATCCTAGACCTAACGCATTGAGCTACATTTTGGAGAACCTATAAGACCATTATGATTGAAAATCATTAATTTAAATGGATTGCCAATGGTAATAACTTGCCGGAAATAAAAGTTACCTACTTTACGTGTATCGCACACTTTGTTTGTGCGATCCGGCACAAATCATCACCAGTCGTCCCAGATGAACACGCGTGCGCCGAACGGACTAACGGGCAAAATTTATCAACGCTCTCTTGCTTTCCATTTCGGAGAACGGGAGGCACGGTGAGGAACCATGTGCCAGTATTGCATTTGGTCATAATTTTCAATACGTATGCTTGCAAACGCACGGCTTTGTTGAATGCGCAAGGCTGTTAAGATTTCAAATATGCTACTAACCACTTACTGAGTGTGGGTTGTCTATGTTTAAAATAGATCAAAGGGTTTAATAATGTCCAAAGTCAGACAACGTCAGAGTCTTCTCCGGATTTGGGTAGCTATACGCTGACGAGTAAGGAATGCTTAAGGTTTAATAGTTGTCGCCTAGCCTCCAGCTAAAGCCAAAAACAATGTTGGAACGTCGTGCTTTACTTTATAAAAATCGGGAAACTAAAATTTTTATATTATTTTTATTACCCTCGCGCCATGCACATTGGTCTAAACTTCGTGTCGTGTCCTGACGTTCATGTTGCTACATATTTTTTTTATTTTTATATGTACTATCTTTTAAAAAGAACTAATATAACAAAATCTAGTTTTATCTTTGAGTTTACAAGAATATTATGTTTTAATGTTGTCAATGCAATATAGTTATGTGACAGCCACGTCAAAAATTTTTCAATCAGTCGATTTCCTATGGATCAGGAGACACACTAGATACCCTACTTGGATTTTGTCCAACTTTTTTTGGGGCCGATGGTACCTAGGCTTTAAAATTATTTCCTATACATCCCCAAGTACTTATAAAAGAGATTTTATCCCTTGAAAACTATTTTTTTACAATGTTATTGTCAAATGTTTTTTCTATTTTTAGTCATTTTGTGTATATATTTTTGTACGTTTTCTGAGAAAATGTATGGTGAAATCATAAAACTACTAAATTGCTAACTAAGAAGACATCGATATAAATATTTAATTTAAAAGTAATACATATCTTCATCAAAATGCATCGGAGAAATGTGTTCACGACACGTCAAGATACAAAACGTCACGATACTGCACTTGAAGAACAATGTGGTAAATTTAAAAATTGTAAGCCAGATGAGGCTATTTCCGCGTCTCTACTATAGTCTTAGTTAAAACGACCAATTTCGACTAAAATATAATGATTAATATATTCTTTTACAAATTTGTTATTTTATTTCATTCAACCAATTGTGTGTGCGTCGAATTATAAATACCTCATATTTGACCGCATCGAATTTTCGCTGCGACGAATTTCCGTCGCGCCATATTTGCCGGGTCGATTTGTTGCGCGTCGTAGATTCCCCGCCTTAAACCTGATACGGTGCACTGAGTTGACACATTGCAGCAGAAAACACCAGGGCCCGGATTCTTAACTTCTCGATAGGATTTCGAAACCTATCGGCCTTATTTTTTCATTTGTTTTTACGTAAATAATTAATAGGATTAAGACTTATTTAATAAGGATAGTGCCTAGTTATGAAACTCGGGAGATATCGACTCGAAATCAAGTTTCAAATAAGTTAAGAATCACCATTCGGTAGCGACTCGATACGTTATGTCTCGAGACAGCGGTTAAGAATCCGCCTGCAGAGCCACAATTATTTAACCAACTTAATAAAAGTTAAAGAAATATTTTTGCAGTCCCGTGTTAACAAACTTTCTCTTACCTTGCTTAAGACACTTACGGTATGTTTGTATTTAGGCTCTTAGCCTTTGTGGATTGTCCAAAGATAAAAAAACAATAAGGTAAGTCCTAGCTACCAGCTCGCACCAATCTTCTCGTCAATCTGGGGTATTGATCGGACAAATAATAAAATCTTTAGGCGTAGCGTAAATATTATGGTAGAAATTTTACATGACCGTCGAATTTATTATTTGTCACAAGATAAATGAAAAGAGTGATGCTACCTGGTACCTGGGACTTACCGGAGTATTTTTAAACTTTTATTATAATAAATACGTTTAACATTTTGTTTTTATATGATTATATATATATATATATATATATATATATATATATATATATATATATATATATATATATATATATATATATATATATACATATAGTATTTTTAAAATTTATTTTTTTTCATTTTAATAAATATAAAAAAATACTAAATGAGAAGTTCGCAGGTTTTGAACGTGGAAAAAAACTACTTTTCTTCAAAAATGTTGCCGACGTTTTGACCTTTATTGTGGTCTTTATCAAGGCTGTAAAAGAGCAACGCGTTACAAAACTGCAGATAACAATCTTATACAAGTACAGTAGAATTTGATATAATAGAAAAGTTAGTAAGTAAATAAAAAAATAAAATAAACAAACAATTTTTACAGAGTGATATTCAGGTGAAACCCATAAATAACCTCCTTTTTTTTTTTTTCTTTTTTTTTTGCACCTTGCACCTTCTTACAAGTTGGCTAAGTTTATTCATAATATATTATCTCAAATTACCACAACTTTTCAATTTAGTGTAGCTAACTCATATGAGTTTGTGGATTTTATAAAGAACGTGACACTACCAGAAAATTATATGCTCGTATCTCTAGATGTGATATCCCTTTTCACAAATATCCCAAAGACACTAGTAATAAAAATAGTTAAAAAAGATGAAGTTTTATATCGGCATATACCAACTTGCCCCGGGATTTATTCTGTGATGAAGTAATCGAATACTTGTTTGAAACAAGTTTTTTCAATTTAATAACAAATTCTACCTTCAGCTTGATGGCTCCGCTATGGGCAACCCAGCAAGTCCAGTATTAGCCCACATGGTCATGGATGATCTTATTAGCACAGTTATTAAAACCCTACCATTTGATTTACACTTCATTAAACTGTACGTGGATGACACTATTTTATCTTGCCCTAAAGACCAGGTTGGTCAGCTTCTATACTATTTTAATAATTATAATTCTAACATACAGTTTACTATGGAGTTAGAAAATGAATACAAAATACCTTTTCTGGATACATTATTAATACATAATCCTAATGGTTCTATTTCAACTAACTGGTATATTAAACCGACTGCCTCTGGAAGGGCTATTAATTACTTATCGGACCACGCAACAGTCTACAAAACAGCTATGGTAAAGGGTTTAATTTATAGAGCATACCACCTCAGTAGTCAAGAATTTCACAACGAAAATTATGCCATAATTAAGAATATCCTCAGACAGAATAATTATCCAGTTTCTTTCATTAATAAAATTTTTAATTCATTTAGACCGACCAAAAATCATAATACGCCTCCACAGAGGGAACAAATAAAATATTCTATATTTCCATACATAAAGGGCCTTTCGAAAACGATTCAAAAGAACGTCTCAAAAAATCCCCCAATTGTAAATAAGCATTTTATAATACTAAAGTGGTCGGGTCGATTTTTACAAAATTAAAAGATCCCGTTCCTAAAGAATCACTGTCTAATTTAATCTATAAAGTCCCGTGCTTTAATTGTGATAAATGCTACATTGGCCAAACAAAACAATATGTAAAATCGAGATTAAATCAACATAAAAATAATTGTAAAATAACAAGTATAAACAAGAAAGAACAAACTGCTCTTGCCCAACATTACTTTTTAACAGGTCATAATTTTAATTTTAATAAATTCAAAATTTTAGGCATAGAAAACAATTTGTATAAAAGGTCCATTTCTGAAATGATTCATATTAACATTAACAACACCGTTAATTGTAGATCGGATACTCAAAACCTTAGCGCTCAATACAACCATCTGTTATATATTTATAAGCACGAAATATCCAAGTAGTTATAAACTGGAAAATCTATATTTGGATTATTAATGGGAAAAAATCCTATTTATATTTCTTATTAGCCTTTGCTTGTTTTAATGAAAATAAAAATTGAAAAAATTAATTAATAACAAACAGTACATTTGTAATCATTTAAACTGATATAGTACCATCGATGCATTCCACGCACATACCTACATCTATAATATAAACAAATAAAGTTCAGATAAAATTGCTTTTAATTTTAATTTTTAGTTTAGTGCCCGCTGTGATTTTCATCGAGAACGATATATTAATATGTTTATAATTTTGCTTATTGTTCGTAAAAATTCATCATAGTTTTTGTTTCTACATTTTAATCATTGTGTGCGTATTATTTGAGTTTGTTGTGTTGTGATGCTCCCCATATATTTTAATATCTATGGACTATACAACATAGGTTTAGAGAGAATGACACAAACTACTTTTTGATACAAAAATAGGTATGTTGAATGTTTTATTTTGACATCGTTCTAGTGTGCTTTTTAAATGTATGTTGGGTTTGTTACCTAATATTAAAAACTGTACTTGTATAAGATAGTTATCTGCAGTTTTGTAACGCGGTGCTCTTTTACAGCCTTGATAAAGACCACAATAAAGGTCGAAACGTCGGCAACATTTTTGAAGAAAAGTAGTTCTTTTTCCACGTCCAAAACCTGCGAAATTCTCATTTCGTATGCTTATATGGATGCTAACTTCTACACAATAAAAAAATACTGTTTAGAATTATTATATGGTGTAAAAATATTTTATATAATTTAATTTAAATAATACTTACGGCATCTTGTGAAATATAATAAAAGTCATTAACCTTTAAAAAATTAGTCTGATTGCCTAATACACAATTAAAAGCCAAAAACGAAAACAAAAAAATTAATACAACTTTTATCATTGCTTAAATAAAGTTATATCAAACTTATGTATTGCTTAAGTCATATCTGCCAGCCAACCTTCATCTAAATTATAGATATCAATATACATCGATTGGGGAAAAACAAACCACTTGAAATATGTTTTGTACGATAATACCATTTAATAAAGACACATTTATATTGTAAATATTAAATAAAGGTTTAAACAAATAAACACAGGCTCGTTTTAAATTTGTTAATAATAAACAAGCATGTTTTAGGTAAAATAAAACTTTTCTAGAATATATACCAAGTACTCTTTCCCAGAACCAAAAAGACTTTTACTAATTAATTGCTAATATGTCTCGAAACCATCGATTTTTACTGAGGTCATTGTATATTTTTAGGATGCTTAGGGGTTACCTTATTAGCCCTTGCAGTATTATTGATTACATTCCGGATACACTATTTATAAAAAATAATAAGTTACCCAGCCCGCGGGCCCTCTTTAAGCCTGGGCTGACACAATAAAATTAGTACCTCTTTCAATGTTCTCTCGTCGGGCCAGCACATATACAGTGTGGGCCAAATTAATCTTGCACACTTTTTAAGTCATGGTAACTTTTTATCTGTTCCGCCTATCTTTTTTATTTTTACAGGGCTAATAGGTAGGTATGTTTTTTCTAGGTTTGTCAACTTTAGTCAAATAGATTTAGTCAGGACCAGACTTACGGAAGTTTTTCCAAAATGATGCATTTAACGTCGTTGCAAACGAAATTAAATTTATCTATAATTAAGCTAATACGTTTAATTTTAATTAATTTACTGTTAAATTGTGTCAGCATCCAACTCAGGAACCATGGTAACCTAACATTTTTAATTTTCAAATCACACTAAAAAAAGTTTCCCGAGAAATGCAAGCTTTTTGGGAGAATCATTTATCGAGAATAATTATAATTCCTAAATCCTGAAATTGTTGACAGATTAGCTTTTACTGAATCATTTTTTAGTTTGTTTACAAGAAAAAGTATTAGATCAATTGTAGCTAAATCAGATTTACTTTGCAACGAGGTTAAATACAGTATTTTGGAAAAAGTATAACAAATAAAAATTTATTCTTACTTAAAAAGTGTGCAAGTATAATTTAGCTCACCCTGTATGTCTAAAAAACCATATCACTTTTTAAGTTGTAACAATTATGAGATATGGCGACGGCTGTTAGGAAAAAAAAGAAAGAAATATTTTTCACCTAAAAGATAAAAGCAAACATGGCTACAAGCTGTTTTTTAACTTTGAGGAATGACCTATGTACATATGAAAACAATGTTATTTTCTAAACAGTCTTTTAAATTGACATAATTAAAAATTTTTTGTTTGTGTCAGTAAGTAGGGAAGAACCATAAAGCCCCGCTTAGCAGGTAACAACATTTACCGTACCTAATTTTTTAATCCAAACTCTAAGTCTCTCTGCACATGTGTCGGTGAAACAGCGACGAGAACGCGATTTCTACAGGCATCGACAGCACGTAGGCATATAAGCGTGTCCGATCTCAGTAATCCGCGTCCTTTAGTAAACACATGCAATACAGAACCGTTTTGTATATTGTTTATAGTGTGTAATTCATATTGTGATTGTTTCTGGTTTTTACACGGAAAAATTAGTGTCTATTTTGACAGATTGTTAGATAGGTTTATTACCTCCCTAAAGCTAGAAATACCACTGTCAATTTTGAATTCAATAGGTTTAGGGTTATTTAGCGCCAGTTTTAGAAGTATCGGCGCCCTGAGCGACATTTCCGCGGCGCCCTTAAACGCTGGTCAAACTTGCGTGTTCTGAAAAGTTGAAGAGCAAAAAAAGATACCTTTACCTTTAAAATCGCGCCCCCTTCCTCGGTATTTTACACTTTTTACGGCTCCGTATTAAACAAAAAACTGGTCAAAATCCCAAATGAAGACCAAAAAAAATAAAAAATCATCACTGAATCGCGCCCTTTAGGGTGCCTGCGGCGCCCCTTTTTCTCTCGTCGCCCAACCGCGCCCCACTCTAACGCCGCTAATTTGGGTATTAAAGTTATAAATAAAAAGACAATAAAAAAATAACATCCGAAATCTGAAAAACAATACGTTTTCGGGACTACGTTTATATTAGATTAGATTAGAATAGGGCCGGGATAACCCATGCACTGAAGCCGCTCGGCTTATTGTGCTTTTACGTGTGGGTGATGTCAGGCAGACGGGACCTACAGCTTAACGTGGGTTCCGATTCACGGTCCTATGAGCAACAACTTAAGACCTCGTCCCCACCCAGGGGGCACTACTGAACCTACCATCTGAGTGGGGTTCGCATGTCTACGGTTGCGCAGGACACGGCAAAGTGTGTTCCGGCGCCCTGGTCCTTTGGTGGCCTTCAGCGGCGATACATTTTGTACTTTGTCCGTCTGGTGTTGAGCTAACCACTAAATTTTCGACCAACTTATAAATAAGTATTTGGCCTCAGCAGGATTCGAACCCACCTCACGCCCGTTGTGCGCTCAACGACTTAACGCCTTACACGCTTTATATCCATGTGTGTCCGAAAAGGTATCGTTCTATCGCGTTCGTTAGGAAGATATTAACCTATAAAGTTAGAATTAAACAAATGTATTTTACTTATATAACTTTTCAATTGTAACCACAGTCCACAGTACCAATAATACTTGGGCAACTAAATAACCTCATACTGGCGGTTCTTTTTATAGATAAACGGCTGTTTAGTGTGTGGGAATTATACAAGGGGAGACGATTTTTAAAATTTGATATATAGATTTTTAACAGAGGTAAAAATGACATTTTGCTTTGAACGTTTAATATATTTATCTTTTTATCCACAAAAAAGGTATAATTTATTTGAAAAGATACCTTGTACGCTTTTTCAGAAAAGAGCAATCGCAAAATTGCTGACCAGAGCCGTTAGTAAGTGGGTATTTAGTTTCTCAAATGGTATTGGTACTGTAGTATCAGTTAAAATTAAAAGAGGATTTTTATTCTAACTTGTCTTACTTTGTCACCTCTATTCTATACGACCTTACCTTTCCGGACTTTATAAGTATATGTATATTTTGTTTATTAAATCACTTTAAAAGTTTAAAAAGACTCTTTAATAATTTTACCACAATTAGTTAACACCCTGTAAATTTAGTCGAACATACATGGTCATAGAAATAACTGAAATTATATTTATAGTATGGTAAGCTTTTTAGTTTACGCACAGGACCTAAATTTAAATGCATATTTCTATGTGCTGTCTGTTAAACTTTTTAGTAAACTGCTTTGTAAGTTAACAAAAAAAAATAATTAAACAAAAACGGGTTGTCCCTAGCCGGTAACTCAATCCTATAACTTTTTTATTTAATGTAAAAAAAAATGTTTGGTACGTAGGTACCTATAACACATAAATGAGCATGGTTTCGCGTATTTAGTTTTTTAGTCCCTACAGAGTCGCCTAAAGATTCCAAAACGGATTAAAAGCAGCTCACAGTAATAGCTTAAAATAGTATTTTCTTGACGGAAAATTTGATACACCAGAATCAATACTTTAGTTGGAAGTATATCAGAAAAATCCATATTAACTAATGATTTTCCCTTATACACATCCATATTAACTAATTATTTTCCCTTATGCACATCAACCGGTTTCTTTTGTAACACTTCTAATGGTTAATTAGAAGGAAGCGGTATCTAATGTACTAACCAATAATAACTTATTACCCTCCAAGTTTTCTATTAATAAAATACAAGTAAGCTGTTGCTGCTATATAGAGAAAAAAAATGTTTTTTAGCGATTCTTGTGATATACTGCTAAGTAAAATATTGATTTTATGGTAGATATTGAATTAGTGGTAAAAAAGCACTCTTTTTATCTATTGTAGTGAGCCACCCTCGCTCCACTTAAAACTACTTAAGACCATAAATACGATGGTGCAAACTTTGGACGACTCCGTAGAGTCTATAAAAACAAAAAGAAAGTCATATCTATTTTTTCGTTAATGCTTGATTCAAAATTTAACGTTTTATTGCATTCATGGCACACTAGATTTAAAATTAAAAAAATTAAAATAAACTTGGATATTAGACCTCAAAAAGTAGCAAAGTAATGTCATTGTATTTGGATTGTCCTTTTGCTATTTAAATGAGTAATAATATACCGTGTATCCCAAGTTTCTGAATTATTCTTTTCAAAATTGTTAATTACATATTTTTGACCTAGTTTTGTAATGGAACGGTAGTTTTATGTACATTTATAGTTAGTACATAGGGTATTTTGACAAACAAATAAAGCTTTAATTTATATATTTATTAGTTTTTCGTTACACCTTAATAATGCTAATATTATTTTTTACATATGTAAAATGTGCCGTGCTGCAAGTTGTTGACAGCCATGCTCCTGGTTCCGCCGGAGCTACGATTTTGTTAATTAGTAAGCAACAGGATGTAGTGCATGCTGCTGGTTCATTGGCGGCCCAAGTAGTGTACTCAATAAGGTTCCCAGAATCCATCCAGTACCATGCGCTATTTGCCAATCGAATTCCTCCTATCCAGAAATAAACTGGAAAAATATTGCTCCATAATACATGTTTTTTACCATCAAATTATTGCTAAATTTTTAAGCCTTGGCTACGATACAAGTGGTGAGCAGTGTGCGGCAATTCTCTGTAGGGTGCCGGTACTGGCTACGATGATTTGTGACAACGCCGCTAATAATATTTGTTTGGTTTAAACTAGGGCTGGCAAAAACCAAAAAAAAAAAAGCAAAACCGGTTAACCGGTTTTAAAAAAAACTGGTTTCGGTTAAAACCGGTTACCGAATATTTACAAACCGGTTTTTAATACCGGTTTTAAAACCGAAAACCAGAAACCGGTTTTTAAAACCGAAAACCAAAAACGGCGATTTTAAAAAGTTTTATATGACAGTGCTCATTTTTGTACGTGGATTAGGATTCCAAACAAAAACAATTGGGGTTCTCATTTGAAAAAACAAAGTTTATACGAATATGATTGATACCAATAAATTTGCCCTTTTATTTTAAACAAGTCTTACTTGAAACATTTTCTCCTAAAATGCGCCGTTTTCCGGTTATTTGCCTGTCTAAGGTAACCACCCTGTATAATCTGTCACCCAGTATCCGATTTTACAAAATGAACGTTTTTCTTTAGATATAAACCGCAATTAACCAAAAACCGATTAATTGATATTCGAAGAACCGGTTTTCGGTCTTGGTCCGATTATTCAAAAAACCGGTATATAAAAACCGGTACTTCAAAACCGGTTTTCGAATACTGGTTTTCGGTTTTAGCCAAAACCGCGGTTAATCAAAAACCGGTTAACCGAAAATCCGGTTTGGGTTGTCAGCCCTAGTTTAAACTTTTAGCGGAGCAGCTTTAACGCTCACGTATGTAAAATTCTGTTATGCTAGAAAGAGATCAAAAGCACCAATTTGACACTTGCCGCTCTACTGCTCACCGTAATTTTAGGATAGAAAGTGTAAATAAATATGGGTCTGCAAATTCTTCATTTTTAAATACAGGTTGTCAAAAAATATATGTTTTTAAATCTCTTAGATAATATTTACTCAGAAGTATTGTAACTAAGCAGTAATATTAAAAAATTAGGGGCTAATGTGGCTGTTACCTAATTAAAGTTATTAGGACCCATAGTGGCTCGAACCTAGACAAATACAGGGTGTCCGGAAAGGTAAGGTCAAAAATGATAGAGCTGATGAAATAAGCCAAAATAATGTTAGTACTTCATATAAAAAAAAGTTCTATCGTACTTCGTTAGGGAGATATTGACCTTCAAAGTAGGTATAATAAAAACTCATTTCAAATATAACTTTTGAACTGTTGGCTGCCACAGTACCAATAATATTTAGGCTACTAAATACCTTCATAGTAATGCTTTTTCCATAGGTAAGCAGCTGTTCTGTAAGTCGGAATTATACAGGGTGCGACGATTTTTTCATTTATTTTATGCATTTTTAACATCGGGGACAAATACGACATTTTGCTTTAACCGCTTAATTCCTTTATCATTTTTGTTCAAAAAGGTATTCCTTTTTAAATCGATATCTTGGACCTTTATGCAAAAATTTTTAGTCCAGACATACCAGCATTTTGCAAGTAATAAAAATTTCCATTTTTTTCCATGAAAAATATAAAATAAGGTAAAATTCTTAAAAATTGTTTTTACCTGTTTTATAAAGTTTAAGGGGCTCACAAACACCGTTTTTAATAAGTTTTAAACATTTTAATAATTTTATTATAAAAATGGATTTTTGTAGTACCTACATAAAAAATGCTGGCATGCCTGGATGTAAGATGCGATTTTATGAAGAACCGTCCAAGATACCGATTCAAATGAGGTATACCTTTTTGTAAAAAAGATGAAGGAATCAAACGGTCAAAGCAAAATGTCAAATTTGTCACCAGTGTTAAAGATGTATAGATTAAATCAAAAAATCGTCGCACTCTGTATAATTCCGACTTACTGAACAGCCGTTTACCTATGGATAGCATTAGTATGAGGTTCTTTAGTAGCCCAAATATCATTGGTACTGTGGCAACAGTTTAAAAGTTATAATTGAAATAAGTTTTATTATACCAACTTTAAAGGTCATTATCTCCCTAACGAAGCGCTGAAGAACTTTTTTTATATAAAGTACTAACATTATTTTGACTAGCTCTATCAACCTTATGATTTTTGACCTCACCTTTCCGGACACCCTGTATGTCTCACAAGAAAAATCGCTTTCTTCAAATTGAGCAAATAAAAATATAGCTTTTTTGCATTTTAAATGTTTATCACATCTTGCCTAATAAAAAAAAATATATTTCTAATTCTATACCTTGAACCATAACAAAACGCAAGACTGCCAGCTATTCATTTCTTTATTATCTATCTAGTTTATTGTAAGCATAAAAAACAAAAATACACTGTGTTTTTTGGACTGTTTAATGTTTAAAGAGTTCAAAAAATGTCCTTCTGGACAACCAGACTCTTGTAATAACGATTTTTCTTTTTTAATTATGGATACATACTTAATTTTGGACACTATTTTAAGTATAAATTTAGTGGCCCTGGTCCAAAATATTTAGTTTTAAATAATAAACAATTAAATAAATTTGCGGAATCAGAAACGTTAATAGGGGTGCTGAGCGGGGGCAAAATATAAAATGAAAAAATAACACCTAGAGTTTGCTGTAAAATTTAAACAAATTATAAACTAAAGGCTAACTTTATTCTTTGGCTTTAAAGTCTATAATATTTCGCATAGTGAGTCATGATATATCATGACTCACTCACGCAAAATTAAATTTTAAAATTAAAAACCTTAATTTAGGGTCTAAAAATAAAAAAATAACCACTAGGTATTGTATATTTTTAAAAAACTCTTTTAATCTTTAATTTAATTTCTAAAAAATCGATTGTCTGCAAAGTCGGTTCCCTGACGATTGTTAAACGTGACCACGTCATAAGAAAATACTGATGGAATAGTTGCTATAAACAATTGACACCACATTCACTTTTCACTGTAATTTTTAGCGTACTTTATAAAAACATGTAAATGTATTATTGTATAGCAGCTGTCTGCGCGGACCGCTCACTCAAGAAGAAGAGAATCAGATGTCGAACGCGGAGGCTGATTGGTGTTCAAGTCTCAAATAAAACGCCTTAGAGCGAGGTAACGCCGCATAAGTCATATTTTTTGGTGCGCGAGCCGGCTCCATCTAATTATAAGACAATGTCACGTCATAAGAAAAATCATATGTTTTGTTCATGTCTCACAAAAGATAAAATTTGAAAAACATCTAACTACACTACTGGATTTTACGTAAAAATATCTTCTTATATCAGTTTTTATTTTTATTGTAAGTAACAAGACAACTGAAATACGAGGGGAAGCCAAAAATGAAAAAATAAATTTCGCCCTGTATGTCGTCAAAAACTAAGGCCCATAAAAATTTTTAGTGCCATCTTTTGTTTTATCAAAAAGTTGCAACAGTTCGCGAAAACCGCAAATCTCTATCTAATAATAACCGAGATACCTGGACACCTTGTACATGAGACGTAACTAGTATGGATTTTTGGTTGAGCGCTAAAACTATTTAAAGTTCTCGTCTTATTGCAGATTACAATTAAGCTGGTAATTACCTATTATTTAAAAATAAATAAATATAAGAAAAAAGTTTATAAAAATATAAACATTTTTAAACCTGGCCAAAAAAGTTGATTGACCGAGGAACAAGCGTACCGTAAGCGACACAAGTATAACGGGTGATACATCGCCGGGCGGGACATAGGAAATCCCATGTAATTTTTAATGGGGTCAATTATTGGCTCCCCTAATTATTTTAGAAAAAAATTCTATGAAAGTTTATTGAGGAGCATGCAAATCTACGTCCATGGTAAAAACTTTATATTTTTTAGTTAACCCGTTTGCTAGTTAGATGCTAATATATTTTTAAAAATTGTTATAATATTATCGCCTCATATTTTATGAACAACAATGAAAACACCAGTTAGCGTGACATAACGTTGTCATTTTGAAATTTTGTGCTTTATTATTATCAAAAAATCGTAGAGCAAAAGATTAACCATGAGTTATACTACTGAAGGAAAAGTATTGATGATTAAATGGTACTATCATGGAAATAGTTACCAAAAGGTGTTAGTATCCGAATAGACCATTACCCGGAAAATCAACAGTCGATAGGACTATCAAAAAATTTGAGACTGAAGTCACAGTGATAAATAACTGCAGATGTGAACCTAGGGAGTACCACAAAGAAAAAAATGTAAGAGATGATAGAGACTTGGAAATTTTATTGCACGTGGAAGAACATGATGGGAAGGTGAGTACAAGAAAATTTTAGGATATTATAGGAAAAGATCAATCAACAGTGCTCCGAATTTTGAAAAGGCATAAATACAAATATGAAAGACATCAAGAGTTAAGACATGGGGATGAAATACGATGACAGGAATTTTGTTTTGACATGATGGAAATGGCAAACATGGACAGGGAATTTTTAAGAAATGTTTGTTTTACTGATGAGTTAAACAATGAACCCAATCATCAAAATTACCGATACTGGAGAAAGAAAACCAACACAGATTTGTCGAAACGAGAACGCAATATCCACAGAAAGTACATGTTTGGGCGGGGGAATTTCAGACAACAAATTATTGGACCATTTTTTCTTAATCAAAATTTGAATGCAGAAGTTTATTTGGAACTACTCAAAGAACTAATTTACCCGCTTTAAATGATGTATCCAGGGAAAATCAGGAAATTTGGTACCAAATGGATGGCTGCCCGGCACATAATACCCTGGCTGTTCGGGAATATTTACACAATGCTTTTAATGGAAATGTTATTGGCCTACATCACACCATAAACTGGCCAGCCAGGTCTCCCGATATTTCGCCAAATGACTTCTTTCTCTGGGGCCATTTAAAAGCATGATATACAAGGATAAAAATTACTCTAATCTAGATGAGTTAAAAATGCTATTTCGCAGAATGCAATACAATTTTAATTTACCAGTTAGCCAATACAAAAAGACAATTTTATGAACGTCTGGGTTATTGTCTAGCAGTCAATGAAAAAATATTTGAAAATATTCTTACATCTTAAGTTTATTTCGAACATATTAATTATTGTAATAATAGTTTAACTTAACTTAATTTGTTTAAATAAATACAACTTTAATCTTTTCACTGTATGATTTTTTGATAATAATAAAGCACTTAATTTTAAAATGACAACGTTATGTCACGCTAACTGGTATTTTTATTGTTGTTCATAAATATGAGGCGATAATAGTGTAACAATTTTGAAAAATGCTTTTAATGGAAATGTTATTCGCCTACATCACACCATAAACTGGCCAGCCAGGTCTCCCGATATTTCGCCAAATGACTTCTTTCTCTGGGGCCATTTAAAAAGCATGATATACAAGGATAAAAATTACTCTAATCTAGATGAGTTAAAAAATGCTATTTCGCAGAATGCAATACAATTTTAATTTACCAGTTAGCCAATACAAAAAGACAATTTTATGAACGTCTGGGTTATTGTCTAGCAGTCAATGAAAAAATATTTGAAAATATTCTTACATCTTAAGTTTATTTCGAACATATTAATTATTGTAATAATAGTTTAACTTAACTTAATTTAATAAAATAAAACAAAAATATACTTTGTTCATAGTCACTTTAATTGAATGTTTAGCCGTGACAGCTGTTTCGTAGTACAACTACATTTTCAAACGTACTGACAAACTAAAATTATTTTACTTATATATAAACAGTAATACCTAATAAAAAACATATTTTTTAAAAAAGGTTTTAAAATCAATATGGTACAGTTGTGAAATTTAAAGATTTTATTGCTACAATTTATAAAAGTTTTACAAGGGGTAGATTTCCTAGGTCAATCTGTGTGTTAAGCAGATGTACATTCTGTTTTTATGTTTATAGATTTCAATATTTTCTAATGTATCTAGTTTTCGCCCTTTTTGTTCTACATGTAATATTTTTAGGGTATTGATTTCTGGAAATTTGTGTCCGGTTTCCAGAAAATGGTTTGCGAAATTTGATGTTGTTTTCCCTAACCTATAACATGAGTTATGTTCTTTAAACCTAGTTTCGAAATTTCTTCCCGTTTGTCCAATGTAACAGCTATTACACTCTTCACAAGTAAGCTTATAAACTCCTGATTTTTAAATTTATTTTGTTTATCTTTCACATTAAATATCATGTTTGATAATCGATTTGATGGTTTATGTGCTATTTTCTGGTTTTGTTTAGACAGGGTGTTCGAAATTTTTGTGATATTTGGCCAAAATAAGTTAGGGTTTTAAATGGTTGGTTTTGTTTTCAGGTATTTTTGGGTAAATTTGGTTGAGGGTGAGTTGTTTACGTTTCTTATTAATTATAGAGTTTATTAAGGGTGGAGGATAACCATTGTTTTGAGCGATGTTTTTATAGTGTTTAATTCTTTTTCTAAATTTTCTTTGGAAAGTGGAATGGAAAATGCGCGATGTATCATTGATCTGTATGCTGACATTTTGTGGGTAATTGGATGTAAAGAATCATTAGGTATTGTAATATCAGTAAAAGTTGGTTTTCTATAGATATCAAAATTTATGGTTCCGTAGTTAGTTTTGTTATTTTAAGATCTAAAAAGTTAATGGAGTTTTGTTGTTCTATTTCCAAAGTAAATTTAATCTTAGGGTGTATAGAGTTAATATAATTAAGAGTATTTTTTAGCTCTATCTCGTTTCCTGAAAAGCCGACAAGTATGTCATCCACATATCGGTACCAAAATATAACATTATCTGAATGTTTGGAGTTTATAAATGATTCTTCTAGTTTTGACATAAATATCTCCGCCATTAAAGGGCTTAAAGGGGAACCCATAGCTAGTCCGTCTGTTTGTTTATAAAAGTTTCCATTATATTTAAAATAATTTTTGTCCATACATAATTTCAAAAGTTTTAAAATGTCCTCTTTAAGAGATGGGTTAATGTTTTTATTGTTTAGTTTTTCTGTTATAATTTTGATACAATCGTCTTTTGGTATATTTGAGAACATGTTAGTAACATCAAAGGATGCTAAAATTGCGTTTTCTGGTAGACTGAGATTTTTAGCTTTTTGTCAGGTCTATTGAATTTTGAACTGAAAATTTGGGTTTAAAGTTTAAGACATCTTTTAAAATACGGTTTAATTTTACTGATATTTCCCTTAATGGTGTATTTGAGTATGACACTACTGGCCTTATAGGAGTATTTTCTTTATGGATTTTTACTAAGCCGTATAAAATTGGTGGGGATGGGTTTTTGTTAATTAGCTTAGTAAAAATCCATAAAGAAAATACTCCTATAAGGCCAGTAGTGTCATACTCAAATACACCATTAAGGGAAATATCAGTAAAATTAAACTCGTATTTTAAAAGATGTCAGTTCAAAATTCAATAGACCTGACAAAAAGCTAAAAAATCTCAGTCTACCAGAAAACGCAATTTTAGCATCCTTTGATGTTACTAACATGTTCTCAAATATACCAAAAGACGATTGTATCAAAATTATAACAGAAAAACTAAACAATAAAAACATTAACCCATCTCTTAAAGAGGACATTTTAAAACTTTTGAAATTATGTATGGACAAAAATTATTTTAAATATAATGGAAACTTTTATAAACAAACAGACGGACTAGCTATGGGTTCCCCTTTAAGCCCTTTAATGGCGGAGATATTTATGTCAAAACTAGAAGAATCATTTATAAACTCCAAACATTCAGATAATGTTATATTTTGGTACCGATATGTGGATGACATACTTGTCGGCTTTTCAGGAAACGAGATAGAGCTAAAAATACTCTTAATTATATTAACTCTATACACCCTAAGATTAAATTTACTTTGGAAATAGAACAACAAAACTCCATTAACTTTTTAGATCTTAAAATAACAAAAACTAACTACGGAACCATAAATTTTGATATCTATAGAAAACCAACTTTTACTGATATTACAATACCTAATGATTCTTTACATCCAATTACCCACAAAATGTCAGCATACAGATCAATGATACATCGCGCATTTTCCATTCCACTTTCCAAAGAAAATTTAGAAAAAGAATTAAACACTATAAAAAACATCGCTCAAAACAATGGTTATCCTCCACCCTTAATAAACTCTATAATTAATAAGAAACGTAAACAACTCACCCTCAACCAAATTTACCCAAAAATACCTGAAAAACAAAACCAACCATTTAAAACCCTAACTTATTTTGGCCAAATATCACAAAAAATTTCGAACACCCTGTCTAAACAAAACCAGAAAATAGCACATAAACCATCAAATCGATTATCAAACATGATATTTAATGTGAAAGATAAACAAAATAAATTTAAAAAATCAGGAGTTTATAAGCTTACTTGTGAAGAGTGTAATAGCTGTTACATTGGACAAACGGGAAGAAATTTCGAAACTAGGTTTAAAGAACATAACTCATGTTATAGGTTAGGGAAAACAACATCAAATTTCGCAAACCATTTTCTGGAAACCGGACACAAATTTCCAGAAATCAATACCCTAAAAATATTACATGTAGAACAAAAAGGGCGAAAACTAGATACATTAGAAAATATTGAAATCTATAAACATAAAAAACAGAATGTACATCTGCTTAACACACAGATTGACCTAGGAAATCTACCCCTTGTAAAACTTTTATAAATTGTAGCAATAAAATCTTTAAATTTCACAACTGTACCATATTGATTTTAAAACCTTTTTTAAAAAATATGTTTTTATTAGGTATTACTGTTTATATATAAGTAAAATAATTTTAGTTTGTCAGTACGTTTGAAAATGTAGTTGTACTACGAAACAGCTGTCACGGCTAAACATTCAATTAAAGTGACTATGAACAAAGTATATTTTTGTTTTATTTTATTAATTTAAAATGTACGGTCACAAAGTAACGGACGAAACCATCAATTCTTTAACTTAATTTGTTTAAATAAATACAACTTTAATCTTTTCACTGTATGATTTTTTGATAATAATAAAGCACTTAATTTTAAAATGACAACGTTATGTCACGCTAACTGGTATTTCTATTGTTGTTCATAAATATAAGGCGATAATAGTGTAACAATTTTGAAAAATATATTAGCAACCAACTAGTAAACGGGTTAACCGCAAAATCTAAAATTTTTACCATGAACGTAGATTTGCATATTCTTGAATATACTTCAATAGAATTTTTCTCTAAAATAATTAGGGAGCCAATAATTGACCCCAATAAAAATTAAATGGGACTTCTTATGTCCCGCCCGGCGATGCATCACATGGTATACATATAATACATATATTTGAGAAGCTCCAAATTAAAAGCAGTTTTATGAATACATACAATTTTTACTTTGCGTTTTATTATTTATGTTTAAAAAGTCTTCTGGTTAAAATATATCATATTATAAACATATACATTAAACATATTTTCACTAAAAAAATTTTTTTTATAGGTATAGAAAACGCCAAGTTAAAATTGTGAGGTATTCTTAAAATTGTCTTTATTACTCCTCATTTGTGTATAATATTCATGGAAGCCGTGAGGGGGATGCAAGGGGTGCACTTGCTCTGGCAGAGCAGAAGACCATTTTTTTGGTCTTCAGCTCATCATATATGAAAAGTAAGCACCCCTCAAAGTAATCCTGGCGTCGCCCTTGATAATATTTATTATTTCGCCAACATACTCACCATTGGAAAGATGATGTGCATTTAAAGTTGCATTTAACTGATCATTTTGTTCTTTGTTTAAAATTGTTACCAAACTCCAACCATTAACTTTGCAGTTTGCAAAGGCCTGAGCAAAATCTTGCTAAAATTTAAACACGCCAAAAGTTTATTTAAAAAATGTTTTAAAAGACGTATAAAGATGTAGTTTGATTTTCAAGTGCTATAGTACCTAATTCTCTCTTTGGTTTAAATAAAAAAGTAAGTCTTTGTTTACCATTTTACGATATATCCGATAAGTTGTATTTTAACAGGTAAGAAATGGTTTAGCGCTCCAATATGTCATTTATGAAATAGTTTAAAGGGTTCTGAAAAATTTGGCATCGAGCCATACCGATGTCAACAAAAATTAAATTTTAAAACGTACAAGAATTTTTATTTAAAAATTTAAAAAGTATATAAAAAATAATCGGAAACCCCCTCTTTCCACAATCTTTGACCATACCAAGCCTCATTTTAATATGTCTAATTCTTTTGGAGTTATGGCTTGTCCTATTAATTTATGGACATCCGGTATAGTACTAATTCTGCTTAATATTTATTACAAGAACAAAACGAGTTTTTGTTTAATTTGTTGCTTTAATTCTAACGAAAGAGCAAGACGATGACAACCTTCTTAAGAAGGGTGTTACCTAATTGTGGTAAAAAAGTTAAGGGCTTATTTCGGACTTACTTCAATAAAAAAAGTTTATATTAGGCTCAGTGCTAGTAAACCCTTCTAGTACCGTTAGACCTGTAAGGCTAGAAATTTGTATAGTGATGAGTTATAATATGCTTTGGGCAAATATCATCACCTGGCAGGCATCAGCCGTGCACATCTTCACCCTGTATATTTTTGAAAGTTTAATAAAATAATAAAAACTAAAAAATTTGGAGCTGTAATCTTGCAACTTTTCTAGGATCTAGTTCATTCATAGTAAGGTTTAAAAAAATTAACAGGCGTTTTCGATGAGCACAAGAACCTGCTAGGCGAATTGAAAGATGTGGCTAATTTAGATAGCCATATTTCCAAAACTAATAAAGTTAGATGTACCCAATGTGGTATTTTCTAAAAGTTCTTTTTAAGATTTTTTTAATGGTAATATAATATACATGTGCTCCATTAAAAAAATCACCCTGTATATAATTACCAGTATCACAGTTAAAAAGAGCTTTAAGAAAAAGTTACAATGAATGACAGCCTTAATAGAATTTATAGTTTAAGTTGATGGATAGAGGCTCAAAATTTAAAGAAAATACGTTTGCTACTTAGCCGACGTTTCGAAAAATTTATTTTCTTCTTCAGGGCAATAAAGAGACAATATTTTGTATTTATAACATGTTACAATATACAGTGTAATGATGTGCACGGCTGATGCCTGCCAGGTGATGATTTTCGTACTTAGCATGCTATGACTTATCACTATACAAATTTCTAGCCTTACAGGTCTAACGTTACTCGAAGGGTTCACTAGCTCTCCTACTATATTATCATAGGTCCGAAAATGCATTGTTTCCAAGAGACAGGGTGTTAAAATCGACTTTTTATTAATATCCTAAATACTTCTGTGTTGGTAAGGTGTGAAAATACTAAATAAAAATATGGGACTTTATTTTTGATCGCAGTCTTCAGGCAGAAGATTATCTTAAATTATTTAAAATGTCATAGAGTGCCTTATGGAGGGATTTTAATATTTTTGGCAATAGGATGACGCTTCATTGTCTTGTTAGAAATGGTTTGAGATGCGTTATAACGAATGCATTGATGGTATCGAAAAACCTCATTTCTCATAGCATTAGAAAAATGTCGTTTATTCCAATAAAAATATTGGTGAGCCAAAGAAAAGTGTGGTAAAAAAGTAAAATCCAGAATCAAATTATTGGAAGTGAGTTATTGCATTATCATATTAGAAATTAATCATTTTATTTAAAAAAATAGCAAAATAATCACTTACCGCATCGGATGAAACAAAGTAATCTTTGTCAATTTGTAAAAATTAGTATGGTTGCTAAATACCAAAGTAAATGCTAATAAGAAGCACAGTAAAATTGTTATGTATCTGGCCATTTTTAATATAAAATGATTATTACTTATTTTTACGGGAAATTCCTAATGGATTTTTTATGTGACACCAATCTTTCAGATTAGACAAAAAAAACACTTTAAAGCACTTGAGCTATTAATAACATTAATTGGTATTTTAAAACCTATATATATTTAAAAACTTATATAAGGATATTAAAAAGAAGAAACAAGATATATATTTTTTAGCTTTTTTAATAATTTGCATAATAATTACATATTTGTCCTTTATTTTAAGTTTCTTTTACGTACGAATAATTTTATTTAGGATTACAAAAAAAAATGTTGAGGGTAGCTAAATATAGAATGGGTACTCCAAATATGGAATACTATAACAGTAGACTAGGCCAAAAAATTGACTTTTTTATTAATATTTTTTTTAAGATATCGAAACTATTATTTAGGGTGACAAAAAGAAAATATTGTAAAGATTTAAGTCCTTAATATTTATAGAGGTCCCTCCCCTTTAATTTAGTATAGTAGTATTTTTTAAAAACCTTAAAAGTTATGAGAAAGCGATAAAACCAAATGTTGCTACAGCGACGAAAGAGCTTGCTTTACTTGCATGTTACCACTTCTACTGGCGAATGGGCATAAAAAAGAGACAAACTCCTCGAATTGTGTATGTGAGTTTCCCTTTTAGAGAAATGCTGGTTTTGGATTTTAGGGATACTATTCCATATTTGGTCACTTTTCTCTAATATTTGCCCTTATTTTCTTGCATGGTTTAGAAATATGCAATTTCTCGGAAATATTTTTCCCAAAAAACTACGCAGTAAGCTATGTAAAAATATTAGAAAAACAAAAGTTCCTAACTTTCTTTACAAAACTTAAAGTTTTTATAAACGTTTTAATTGCTTTTTTTATATTTTTGAAAAGAGTTAACATTCAAAAAAGTCTCGTCGAGTTTCTTAAAAACTCTTTAACCGACTAAGATAAAATTCGGTACGCTTATTTAATAATTGGATTCAGTTGCGTCTGGCTGTCTTGCATCACAGCCAATAGTATTAAAAAATAGCGCCACTGACATTTTATAAAGCTTAGTATATTTTAATAATTATATTTTTGTATTTTATTTGTATCTATCTTCGTTTTTGGGAAAAAATAAAACCATTTAAGGTTATTTTAAAAAGTATTTAGAAATCACATAAAATAAAAGCCACCATTAAAAAAATAATGATATTGACCTTAGTTAATAAGAAAATAACAATTTTTGATAAAATACGCAACCGCTTAATGATTTTATGGGAAATAATTGTTTATGTTTTATTTTTGTTTTAAATAACATGTTGCATAGGTATTTTTTAAGAGATGTAATTTATAGATACATTTAAAATAACCTAAAGTTTTTTTTCTCAAAAATGAAGCTAGAGACAAAGAAAATACAAAAAAACTTATGTTAAAAATTTGTTTAAATAAAAAAATGCAAAGGTTTTAAAAAATTAGTGCCGTAAATTTGTTTTTTATTAATATTGGTTGTAGTGTCCACTAAGACGCCACTGGACCCAATAATCTTAATCTAGATAAGGCTTATCAAATGCTTTAAGTCATTAAATAAATAGACCAAATTTCATCTAAATCAATTTAATGATTATTAACTGTTTAAGGCGCCCTAGGCTAGAATTTCTGGAGCTCCTATTTTTCACCCAAAAAATTTTAAAGAGCAAAAAAATGGTCATGTCCTCCTTCTCACGCCTATTTCATTCCAACATTCCAAAGCACCTTATTCACAGAGAAATTAGTTACCAAAATCCCCACTTAACCAAACCTTTTTTAAAACCTCCTCTGTCTAGCCTTAGACTTGATTTTTTTACTTATAGTTTAAGATGTCAAAATAAATGCGTTAGGCTCAGTTGTACAAAGCAGGTTTAAACTTGGTTCTACTGAACTGAGGTCAGGTATTTAAACTTTCTGGAAAATTTTAATTTCTTTCAATTTAGGTTGTGATGAAGGTCATATCAAATCAGAAATTATCGTAAATGAACCAAAATTATAATACCTTGAGGTTTTGGGTCGCTAAATCCAAGTTCGCAGTTAAATTGACCCCTTGGATTCGGAGTATGCGACCCCAAAAACCTAAGAATACCACGATTGTGGTCCATTTTCAATGAATTTTGATGATTTGATCTTCAAATACCCTTGACCATGACCTGATAGGGTCAAACTGACCTTGGATCCAGCGACACGAAAAGGATAAAGATAGTACTATTGTGGTTTGTTTTTGATGAATTTTAATGATTTTACCTTAAAATGACCTTGACCGTGACTAAATGAGGTTAAACCGGTTCGGATTCAGCGACCCGAAATACATAAACATACCATGGTCTTGTCTTTCGGACCACTAACTTTTTTGTAACGATGTGTAATTAATCACCTACATTTTGATGTATTAAGGATGCAAATTAATACTTATAATATGTATCAAACTAACATTTAAATTTTCACAGAAGAAATATATATATTAATCTGCATCCAATACGTTTTTCAACGAATAAAAGATAAAGAAGCGGTTTTGGAGCAAAAAATCAATTAGAATTTTATCTTTATTGTTTGTTAAGCTGCGTTAAAAAAGTATGACGGTAAAGATCGTAACCCGGTGGGCGGGGAATTTCAGACCACCCTTATTAATAATAATTTTAAAATGCAATGAAATATAGGACAACTACTACATTTGCTATTCACTTCCTCCTTTTCAAGGTAAAAAAAATGTTACAAAACCCTAACAGTAGTTTAAGATTCATCAGGAATAGTAGCAGGGGAGCCCAAGATGCCAAATTTGCAGTTACTCGAGCGTTATAGATACCTTTTGGGTTGCAAAGCTAAGATAATAAGAAGAAAAAAATGTTAATACCTTTTCATCGGTGCGTTAAGCGGCGATAGACATTAATATATTATAAAAATATTTTTATTATTTCGGCTTTGTGGAAATCGTTTGAATCGTATTAAATTATATACTTTTGTTATCCTTAATTTATTTTCTTTAAAATATCAATGAAAAAAATAACCACGCTCCAGAATGTCAAAATAACGTTTTTTTACAACTTTGTAGCCCTCCGCTTTCTTTACGTCACTTTTAAATTGTCAGATTGGTGGAATATACACTGTTTAGCATGTAATTAACTTACCCTACCTTAATCTGACGCGCACGACAATCTCTGATGGATATATTTTTGTTTTTTAATATTGCCCCTGTATATGGGGCTCATATTTGGTGGAGGTACTTAACCGGGTTCAAGGTATTCTTCGGTATATTAATCTGCCGCGCTGTAGTAACTTCCAAAATCCCTCTTGGGCTCCCCTACCATAGGGTAGCACAAACATTAAATTTAAGAACCTAAGACCTATTAAAGTTAAAAAATCAAAAGGTATCAGAACAACTTTTGGATCGTAGTATACAATTAATTCCTATTAAAATCTTTCTGTCTCTCTATTTTTTTCTTGGTTTTGGTCCTTTCAGGTCCAATCCACCACTCTCCCCTTCCGGAGTATGATTTCCAGGGCTTCGTCGGCTGAAAATCTGGATAATCGAGCTTGTAGCTCCCAGAAATTCAAAAAAGAAAACAAGAATAATTCTACAATCGATGCAATGCATAAATTGTCGGCTGTTAAACCAAAACCTGCTACTGGTGTTACGTATAACCTTCACGTTCACTACTGACAGTTCTTATGGCACGCCCATCTATTTCCCGATATTTGAGAAATACCTCGTGTTCACCACCAAACAGGATACCATCAGCTTATAGGAACCTTCGCTCACAGGGCTTAGATCCAGAAGAAAGATGCCGTCAATTTAGCGTGAATCTTTCCTTGATCCCCGAAGGTAAAAACGTTCGTACGGCACCTCTTACCGCCACTCCGGGAAGAACTTTGTAATCCTCTACGCACGTCCGCACTGTCCGGAGGTTAAACCAATGGAAAAGAAGTCTCTCTTACGTGTAAAATTAGGACAAATGGTGAAAACCAAATTTTATTTAATAGATTATATAATATTATAACTTTTTAAAATAACAGAATCATATTGATTTGATATTATTTTTTATAAGTTTACGGATTTTTGACAAAATATTATTTAAACTAATTAAATTTCATTTTTGTGTTGCTATTACTTTTTACATATGTAATATGCTGCTGTACTACAAACTGCTGAAAGCCATGTTCCTGGTTCTGCTGGTGCTGCGACTTTGTTATAAAGTAGGCAACAACTTGCCGTAGTACATGTCGGTTGACCAGTGGCCCACGCAGTGTATTCCGTAAGGTTTCCGGAATCAATCCAGTACCAGGCGCTGTTTGCTAGTCGAATTCCTCCTATCCAAAAACCAACTAAAAAATGATAGTTTAATGCACAGGGTGTGATTCTTACCAAATAAGAAACTTTCTAATTATTCACTTTACGAAAAAAAGTGCCTCCTCATAAAATATCTTGCTTCATGAGTAAATACATTTTCACAAAAATAACTATATGTTTAATGTACAGGATGGCTTAAAAAAGACTTGTTGCCATATTAATATACAAGGTATTTCCTCACTACGTTACAAAACTATAAAGAGTGATTTCTTAGGTCTTCTTAAAAGAACAGTTTCTATAAATAAATGTTTGGAGCTGCGTCATATTTGATTTACAGGGTGTTAAAGTTTTTAAAAAAGTCGGTATTTTATAATTATTTTAAATTTTCGTAAACCGATTTGGTTAAAATTTGCTATGTTTATTTGATGTTATAAAGTGCTTGTAAACCTTTAACCAGATTGACTTTATTGGGTTCAGCGGCATCCCAGTAGGCACCACAGCCAATATTATTGAAAGAAAAATGTCGACACAGGCTCTCTATGAAGTTTTTTTCCTATGAAGCAAACTAAAATACAACTTTTTACTGTCGTTTATTTTTTTAGTATGCGGCTTCGTATTTAAGGGGTTATATCCACTTGCGATTTTGAAATAAAAATGATTTTATTTTTATGCATATTTTGAGTGCACATATATTCAAGTTTATTCTCTAAAAGTTTAAAGTTTTTCCGTCAAATAGTTTCGGAGAACTGTGAGTATTTGTGAAACAAAGTAACTGAGTGTATAGGTTTCTTAAAGCTTTATTTTCAAAACAGTGTTTTCGAAGACGGTGAACATGATTAATCAAAAACTAGTTAAAACTGATTGGTCTCAAATTTGGACATAAGCTTCTTAAATATGTTTTTAAGCAATTAATCAAAGGTTTCTCTTTTGCAATAAATAAATATTAAATGCCCAAATTTTTTTTTGATTATTCCTTTTATAAATTTATGGAATATACATATCGTCGGCTTAATCGGCAAAATGCGTAACTCCACTTATATTAGAAAATAGTTTTTTAATGCCATCTGTTAGCAAATTAGGAAACCCATGAGCTGGAGTACTTCCTATCTCCAATATAATCATTTCACTTTTTAATATTTCGAAATTGGAATATTGCTTAATATCCTTCGCGCCAATTCTACTTGGAAAAGTGCGTAACTCCTCTAGTTTCAATGACATCTTGGAGGGAATAACGTTTAGCTGAAAACAAAGCGATTTTTAAGGTGTTTTTACGGTGCTTTTTAGTAATTTAGCTATTGCTAGGTAAGTATGATATTTTATTAGGTGTCTGCAAGAGTTTTTACAACTTATTTTCAATAAAAACTACATTTAATTAATCGTTTTTGTATCAGACGGAGTTACGCAGTTTTCGTATGATCTATTTAGCATAGAAATATTGGTGCTAATGAAGTTACGCATAATTCCTAATATGTTAAAAATTAAAACCAATTAATAGAGAAATTTCTGCACAAACCATTCAAGAGGCTGAGATCATATTTTTGGATAACGATGGTAAGCTCTTTTAAAAAATAATTCTCTACATTTTGGTTTCTAAGTTATGCTTTGTTTGTACCCATAGAACTATTAGATTAATTTTAATTAGCGGATTTTAAGAGTGTTTTTCCGAAATAAATCTGGACGGTACAAAAATATTACAGGTGGATAATGTGTGTATTTAGTCTTTGAACTCATTTTAGGACCAGAAAATAACATACACCAAAATGCTAATACAGAAATCAGTTCGCCAAATCAAATAACTGCTGCTGACAGTATGAGTTTCTATACAAACTCCAGTCATCAAATAAATAATTCTGTTGGCCCAGTGCAAACTAATTTAGAAAATGTGGATATGGAAGTTCAAACGATTCTACTTAATAATGATGGTAAATTAACGATTAAAATTTAAATTTTTGAAGCTTTTTAAATCTTGAAATATGGTTTTCTTAAAGACTGAATCTGTTAATGATTATTAATTTTTTAAAGGCATGATTTTCTTTTAGGAAAAACGGGCGCTTCTGCTAAAAATACGCCCCCTTTGGTAATTTCTTCCAATGATACTCTAACGAATTACCTTCAAAATAGTTCAGATTCGAAGAAAATGTATTTTTATCCAGACTGCAAACAAAATGAAATTAAACAAGCTGATAATAATTTATGTTTAGGAGAAAAAAATACAAACCAGAAAGTTTTGGAATCAGTTGAAAGTGATCGTGATTTCAATCCACTAATGGAAAGCGATGACTCTAATTTAGACGAATCACTTAATATACCCGGTAGTCCAAATGACGAAACACCCTTACGAAAAAGGTGCAGTAAGTATGAGTTAAACAAAAAAATGGTATGAAAACATAAATAGGATAAACAGAGAGAAAGGAAAAGCTTATATGGGAAAGAAAAAGAAAGAAGGAAAGTGGGAATATAATCTGTTGAAGGAACCAAAATCACTAAAAGATGCCTGTAATTGCAAATTAAGTAAACATGATAAATCACTTCTTAAATGTGGACATTTAAAAGAAGATGAAAGAAGTGATATCTTCAAAACATTTTGGCAGTATACGTGGGCAGAAAAGAAAATATTTGTGAAAAGCCATGTGTCTATGAACCCAACTATTAGAAAGCGTGGAACAAATAGTAAATCAAGGAGAACATTCTCCAATCAGTTTTATTTGGGGAAAGCTAGACTAAGCGTATGTAAGAAAGAAAATGTTTCTTAACACCCTTGGTGTAAAAGAAATTGCCATCAAAAAGTGGGCTAAAATTGGTCAAAAAAATATGACACCTGATGTTCAAAATAATGTATCTAATCCGGAGTCTAATGGTACTTTCTATAGAAATAATGTCAAGTTATTGCACGAATTTTTTGATTCTCTGCCCAAGTTAGAGTCACACTATTGTAGAGCTTCAACTTCTAAACTCTACTTGGAGCCTATCTGGACTTCGAAGGTACAATTATTTGCCGTTTATAGGAATGATTTTTGTAAAAATCGTATGGAAAAAGCGGTATCCATTGCGACGTTCCACAAAGAATTTGATAAAAAGCGACTATCGTTATATAGACCAAAGAAAGATCTTTGTGACATTTGTGTCGCATTTGAAACCGGAAACTTAACACAAGACAAGTACCAAGAACATGTTTAACTTAAGGAAGAAGCAAGAAGTGAAAAACAGAAGGATAAAGATTCTCCAAGTGAAGTTTTAACCATGGACTTGCAGTCTGTCTTGCTTAGCCCCAAATCAAACGTCTCTTCCTTATACTATAAAACTAAATTAATTGTGCATAATTTTACCCTTTATGATATTAAACGCCAGCAAGGTTATTTTGCCTTTGGAACGAGTCTGAGGGTGGTTTAACTAGTAACGAATTTGCCAGTATAATAATTCAGTTTTTAACCAAACATGTAGAGGATCATCCACCAGGAGACCAAAATGATATAATTTTGTGGAGTGATGGGTGCGGTTACCAAAACCGCAATACTGTTTTGTCTAACGCCTTGTTTAATTTTGCTTTGGATAAGGGTGTAACGGTAATTCAAAAATATTTACAAAAAGGCCACACACAGATGGAAGTAGACAATGTACACTCCGTTATTGAAAGAAAAATCCGTTCCAAGAAAATTAATGTTCCCGCCGATTACGTCTACATCTGTAAAACAGCTTGTCAAAAGTCACCTTACAAAGTACAATACCTGTTACATAATTTTGTTTTAAAAATATGACCTGCCAAGTTATTTTAAATCCATAAGACCTGGAAAAGTTGCTGGAGGCCCATTAGTTCACGATCTGAAAAATCTGCGTTAAAATACTCAGCAGATGGAGTACATTTTAAGCTTCGCCATTCAGAAAATTGGCAGCCGTTGCCAATTCGATTAAACACCTCAAACTTGAGGCCAGTCAATGTCAACAACTTACCGCGACTTCACAAAAACAGACTTAAAATAAAATTAGAAAAATATCAACATCTCCAACAGTTAAAACTAACTATGGAATTTGATTATCACGACTTCTATGATAAATTGCCGCACGAGTAAATAATGCCTATAGTTCCTACATAACTATTTTACTTTTAGAGCACCATGTAATATTTAAGATTATGTTTGTAAAAATAAAGGAGTTTTCATTATAATTTGTACCTTTATTCATTGTGCAGTTTTTTCTTGCAATAGATCATCACCAGGAAATATGCGTATTTCCAACATTTTATTCCATTTTTTTTTAGGAAAAATGCATATCTCCACTTTTTGGAAAAATAAGAGTTTAATAAAACTATGTAAGAAACTCGTTATTGTATCTATTAGTAAAGATCAATATTAGAGTTGCTGACAATTTTCCTCAAAGGAAAACAAAGAAACACACTTTTAGTAACCCATTAATTAGTTTTTTGTGTCTCCTGAAAAATTTTTAAAACTGGAGTTAAGCATTTTGCCGATTAAGCCGACGATATCTGAAACTAGTTACGTTAGGTATTAGGTATATAGTGGTCACCGCAAAACGTCTCCTTTAGAGAAGCTCCCGGACATCGGCTACAGAGGCTTTCACAATGACAAATTAAATATGTAAAAATATTGTTAAAGGTATATAGAATATATGTACAAAAATTCTAATTTAATAAATTAAAAGGGCTCCTTAAAACACAAATTTAAAAAAATGGTCTTTTTTCGGTCTTCTAAGTGATTATAACCCCTTAAGATATACAGGGTGGCCCCTAAGTAATGGGCCAAAATTCAACTGGAGAATTGTAACGGTAAAATATTGCGATTTAACTAAACTTAACTCAGTTCAAAAGTTAAAAATAACTGAGATACAGGGTCTTTAGGTAAAAAAATATTTTCAAATTCTTTTAATATTATTTGATACATATTGAATATTTTAATAAAACTCGGTATCTAGGGGTTTATTGACATGAGCTATTCATATATAATGTTAATTGTTAGGTGTTACCTAGGGGACGCCACCTAGACTACCTTGAATTTAGAAAATAAAATTATGCGTAAATATTTTAATATTTTAAAGTAAAATTAAGGGTTGAAATTTTTTTGACTTTTAAAACATGTAATTTATATTTTTTAGAACATACTTACCATTAGTAAGATTATGTGCATTTAAAGTAGCATTAAGTTGATCGTTTTGTTCTTTATTTACAATTGTTACCAAATTCCAACCATTTACTTTGCAGTTTGCTAAAGCTTGAATAAAATCTTGCTAAAAATAAAAGTACTAATTTATAACCCCTATTATAAAGGTTAAAATTTCAATAAACGTTTCTTGAAACTAAACTACCCTGTGAATAAATGTAGAGCTATGTATCGTAGTTTTCGGCATTTTGCTTTGCATGTCTTTGAGAGATATTTTTTGTCCGTCTTTACTTTTCCTCAGTCAATATCTTTAAACTCATTATAATTAGTACTGAAACATTTAAAATCTTGGTGGTCCCTAAGTAATAAGCCAAAATTTAACTAAAAAAATGTATTAAAATATAACGATTTAACTTTTTTTTACTCTAGTGTATTTAACATGACAGTACTAAAATATTACTAATATTTTTTATCTACAATTTTTAAATAAAACCAAAGAAAATTGTTTAATTTCAAAATTTCAAAAATAAATTACTTTTGTGGTACATTCTGTAATTTTTAAACTAATCTTTTTATTAAATAGCCTATAAAATGTATTTTAAAAATAAAGATTTCCATTATACATGATAATAAAAAGTTGTATGTAATTTTTATTACTTTAATAAAAAAAAAAAATATTTCCCATCACCGCACCGTAAAAATACAATTTTGGGTTCTACCGAAACTGCGAAAGAAATTAACTTTTAGAAGTATAGAACTTTAATATTTTAAACTAAGCACTTATTTTTTAATTTTTGTTTTTGATAATTATATTGTCTGTAAACCTAATAGTTAGTCTAGCGTTTTGCTATTAATATCCTAAAAGTGTTAGATTGAGAGATAGGATATACAAAACAAAACAGATTAAAAAGTATGTCCGCGAACAAACGAAAAAATATATTATTGACGAGTAGTCGAAATAATTTAACAAAAATAAAAGAGAAAAACTCCTTACTGTTGCGAAAACGTTTTGGGGTAATGATTCGGTTATTATGGGTGTATTTTGGAAAAACGAAATATTCTCTAATTTTGTAAAACTGGGATAACTTTGATTTTCGTCAAAAAATGTAACTTGATTATTTACGACTCTGTATATTGTAGTCCTAGCAACGTTTCAAAAATTAGCCACCAGCGGCTCAAAGCCAATCTAAGAAATAAAAAAATATATAAAAATCTGTTAAAATTTAGACAAAAAATCACGGGGTGATCAGGTTCATTTGTTGACCGGTTTATAAATATAATAGTCAAACAATGTGGTGCAGTCGGAAAATCATAACCAAATATACAGTGTGTCCAAGATAAGGATCCTAAGCGTGGGAAACTCAGTACCTATTGGAGATGCAGCTTAGGTTAAATTAGCAAAAAGTTCGTGTTTTTTAAAACCTATTTACATGCCGTTTAAAAACTTGAAAAATTTTTATGGCCTGCTGAGACATTTCGCAAAAACGAAAATTTGACTATATCGATTTTATTTTTTTCTGACTTTATTTGAAGAGATATGAAAAAACTAATAACACTTTTCATTGGCACTTTTTAGCTACTACATGATGGTATTTTTAGATTTTATGTCCAACGTTTCGTTTTCAAGAAACCACCATCAACTTTATTTTTTATATGGCTCCAAAAAAAAGTACACACTGTATCTGATCCCATTTTTTTTAATTCAACGGTGTACCACATGTGATATTTTAAATTTTAGTTAAAAGCAAAAATTGCATTTTTTCTTTTTTTTTTAAGGTATTTTTATGTAGGCCTTGCAAATAAATGCTTTTACGTTAATACCTGTTACCGTGGTAACATAATTTAATATCATGAAAAAAGTGATTGTCGTTATTACCCTGTTTGTCGAGTTGTTGTTGTTAGAGAAATTGTTCTTATTGTTGTCTTTATTATTGTTTTTGGTGAATAGTTAATATCTATTGTGTTATTATCGTCGAATATACCGGGTGGCCATTATAGCCATGAAGAAAATTTTGACGTGCTAACGTGCTACATTTTGTGCTACAAAAGTACTGTAAACACAGCAGCAATGTATCTTTATACATATCCAGAAAGAAAACAGCCATATAATTCTAATTTTTCAGTTTTATCTCGGAAAAGGAATCTTCAAAAGAAACTCAAAACAATGTTTTACAAGCAGTTGTTAAGAACCCTGAGATAATAACTTGGTAAATTAAACAAAATGTATTAGTCACCAAATCCACAGCTTAATTTTCATTGCATAAAAATAGAGATATCACCACCCCTATAAATTTAAGATTTGCCAAGGACTTAAACCGGCAGATTTCGAACGGCGCCAATATTTTTGCAAGTGCTATACACGCACGTGTGAAAAAAATTAAATTTCTCTTCAAAAATAATGGTCCGATGAAAGTATGGTCACTAATCATGGTGTCACCGTTTAATACGCATTACTAGGCTTAACAAAATCCGCGTGTTAAGAAAATATCGAAACATCAAAAACGTTTTGGGTTTAATATGTGGTGTGGAATTTTAGGAACTAAAATACTGGGTCCATTTGTTTACCATAATTCATTAACTGTAGAAATAATACCTTCATTTATTTTTGCGGCACAATATGTAGCACGTTAGCATGTCAAACTTTTCTTTATGGCTATAATGGCCATTGGGCATATTCGACCATAATAATACAATAGATATCAGCTATTTACCAATAGACAATAAAGACAACAGTAACAATGAGTACAATTGCTCTAAAAAAACAACTTGGCAAACAGGGTAATACCGATAATTACTATTTTATCATGACATTGAATTATGTTACGGACTCGGTAACAGGTATTAACGTCAAAGCATTTGTTTGCAAGGCCTTCTTAAAAATTCATTTTTTCTTTTAACTAAAATTAATAATATGGCATGTGATACATCGTTACATTTGTAATAAAAAATGGGATCAGATACAGGATGTACTTTTTTGACCCATATAAAAAATAAAGTTGATGATGGTTTTTGAAAACGAAACGTCGAATATAAAATCTTAAAGTACCATAATGTAGTAACTAAAAAGTGTCAATTAAAAAGTTTTATTAGTTTTTTCATATCTCTTCAAATGAAACCAGAAAAAAATAAAATTGACATAGTTTCGTTTTTGCGTAATATCTCTGCAGGCCATGAAATTTTTTAAAGTTTCTAAACGGCATATAAATAAGCTTCAAAAACACAACTTTTTCCTAATTTAACCTAAGTTTTCCAACGGGTACTGAGATTCCCATGCTTAGGATCCTTATCTTGGATACACTGTAGGTATATTACTAAGGGTAAGGGCTTAATGGAGTACTTACGGGGGCAGTTGAAATGTAATAGTCCTTTTCAATCTTTAAAAAGTTAGTATTACTTGTTATTACCAAACTGAACGCTAGAAATAGGCACAGACAAACTATTGCGTATTTTTTCATGATTATTATTAAGATTTTTTTATACCATATAGTAAGTAACCTTGCTTTTTTAGTTCTGTATTAGGTTTTAATCAGCCTTTTCATGGAAGAACGATTACTTTAGATAAGAAAATATGTAATACTTGAAACTTTAAGAGTTTTTTATTGCATTATAATAAAGCAACATTTTATCCAAAAAAATAAAACAGTACCAGGGGCTCAATTCTGCTAAACTAAACTCATTCGTTCGCTGAACGTATACGTTCCGGGAGCGTATAACCTCCATCTGTTTTTCTTTAACGAACGAATAACCTTCACTTGTTTTTCAAAACAGGCGGTCATAAAACAGAAATCTGTATTACCATCTGACATCTGACAAAATTCAAAGTCATTACATAACCTAAAATTCCTTTAATGTGAAATTAAAGTTGAAAAAATCAGTATAACTAAGCTATTAAAAACAAAGTATACAGTTTAATTGAAATACAAGAAGCAAATAAATATTTAACATGGTCCTCCGCAGCCAGAATAATCATTTGTAAGCAAAATAGTTTCTAAATCACATAACCTATAACCAAAAACGGTTCGTGAAGCGATACCTGCAGGCTCCGCCGGCGCAAAGTGCGTGAAAGCGTTAGCCTGAAGCTCATTTGGAGTAAAATGAATATGTCAGTTGTCAAAATATAGATTGAAAAGAAAAATTATGAAAAATTACTTATTGCTTTGGAAGAGTAACTATCTAACAAGTTATTGCATATAACATTTATACCATCTTTCATTTATACTTTCTGAAAGAAGGCCTTTATTGAATGTTGGGTACTTGTACAGAATGCTAGATTAGGACAAAGGGTCATTGATTAGGACAAAGACTGGAAATGGAGATTAGCAAACTACATTAAAATATCACTTAAGGTAAGTATTAAACTAAAGTAAACTCATATTTAGAAAAAAAACGTTTATGGTCAATTTATTTTTAGTTTTAAAAGGTAATATTTTAAAAAATATTTGTCTTATTTATGCAAACTGGGTAATTGTCTCGAAAGTGGGACCAACTCCGATTTTGACCAAATAATTTGCTGTACAGGGGCTTTTTGGGGCGTTGATCACGAATCCGAAAGAATTTTTAGTCGGAAATATTTCGTTTTCGAAATATTCATCATCAAAATTGAAAATGAAGTATCCTCATTTTTCTGTATATTCCCCTCATTTTACACAAAATTCTTAATATAACACTTCATGGGAATACAATATTTTATAAATAACTTTTAAAAACCTGTTTTTACTTATTTTACACGTTTTTTCGTCAAATTGCCATTAATATAAAAAAGACATAAACCTTTTAAAAAGAGGTTTTATAAGTTTTTGCTGGTAAATTAAATATGTGCCAATTTAGTGCTATATCAAGAATTTTGTGCAAAAAGAAGGGGAATATAGTGAAATTGAGGATGTTTCGATTTTCAAGTTTGATGATGGATATTTTAAAAACGAAATATTAACGACTAAAAATTCTTTAGGATTTGTGATCAGGGCCCCAAAAACCCCTGTATACCAATTTTGGTCAAAATCGTAGTTGCTGCTACTTTGAAGACAATTACTGTAAATTGTTAGTACATACCAATTATTAGTTGATATAAATACCCAAAGATAGTAAAAAACATTTGATACTTATATGATTTTAAAGAGTAAATTATCAAAACCTTTAATTGCTAGTTGTCTTTTTATTTAATAATAATAATTTTATTTGTAGGATTCTAGAAGACTACGAATATCCCTTAGGACCGTGCCAGAAGACATCAACATTGCATAATAGTTCAAGAATAATATCAAATGATCAATAATTAAAATAATAAAGCCCAAGGTGACTAACATATAAATTATAAAGCTTCTGTAATTTGTAAAAAAATAATAAAAACAATCAATAATATTTTGTTGTCTTTATTTTAATTATTAAGCTTACAATAAAAAAGTATATTATAGTAAATAAACGTTGTTTTTGTGCCAGAATATTTTTGCATTATAAACAAGTAGGTTAGCAAAAGGTGCATGGGCTCTTGAAAATATTCCCAGTTTATATAAAATATATTCTTAATTCACTTCTTCAGCTTGAAAAAGCAATTAAATCCAGACACTTCATAGTAAGTTCCATATAATACAAATAATTTTACAATCTGGTCACCTAAAATAAAAACATACAAATTTCAGGTTTTAATAAGCAAATGTAGGTTTTTATATAAAATACAGTTTGCATTTTTATCAACTTATTAGAGTAATTTAGGACATTGTAGAGTATATAGATTATAAAAGAAAGAGTGAAATTCATTAAGTAAAAGAGAATATTACTCCTGTGAAAAGATCATTGGTTAGGTTAGGTTACGTAAGGTTTTCGAACAATGAACTAGTAAAAGCAAGAAAGGACATAAATACACAAGTAAAGGTAAAAGCCTCTTTAAAGAAACTTGGACGGTATCTTATGTATAATCGTAATAATTTAAGGAAAATATTAGTATACTTTTAATGCAAATTTTATTCACGGTTGCTTTTATTTTCCCATTTAAAAAGTGCACTCATGATAAAATTTACTAAAATAGCAAGTTATTAATTAGCGTTGCAACAAAATTTATTGTTTTACCCAAATGTTATAAGGTATTTTTATAGGACTTACTTTGTCTGTTATCTGAACATGGTCTTGAGGTTTGATCAATAATTTCATGTCTTTCTAGGGTTACCTGTCGTGTCATTTGTAGTTACTTAGTTGTAGTAACAAATTATGTTGTTTATATGGCTGGATTTTTCTACCAGTCTCTGATAAAAGCTAAAAATAACAAAAATTTGAAACCAAAACAATATAAATACCTCTACTGTTATTTGAACATACCTTTTTTGGTACCTTACTTCTTGATAAAGGACACAGTTACTAGGTAATAATTCACATCATGTTCAACATGTTGTTTACAGAAGAAAATATCCTTTTAATATTGATAATAAAATAGAAATATTATAATATACTTTTTCAAACTGTAAAGTAAGGTTAAGTCGACTCGCAGGTTCACTTTTCACTTTGGCAATTCTTTGGTGTATTGTGGGTTGTCTCTTTTGCAAACTTGCCTATTTTCTACCGCGAAGATCAGTTAGGTTTGGTTTGGTTTACACCATTAGTGAATCAGTTTATTTTAATTTCAACTTTAGACTTAAAATCTAAATTGTGTAGAAAGTTTTAATATTTATGTGTTTGAATAAGATATAGGAAGTATGCTTGACTTTGACAAATCTTTCATATTTTAATTCGGTGTTGTGCGCCAATTTGTGAAGGTGGCTATGCACGAACGAAAACCTTTTTGTTTTCATAAGAGCCTAGAAAAAGTAAAGAAAAAACTAATAAAACGCAAACAAAAAGGCGCTTATAAACAGTGGAATGGGGCCCCAAAAGCAACAAGCAGGATTTTAATGATAAAACAAAAACGGATCTTAATTTATTAATTAATAGGAGATCCTGATATATTTATACTTCGTTTCCTTGTAGGTGATAGCACACGAAAATGCCTAACGGCATAAAAGAGCCATTAATCAATGACATTATCAATACTTGCCGATATTTCATTTTGCTCATATTAGACTGAACTAATATCATCCACCAAAGGTTTAGTTGCTGTTTCATATGTTCGAAAAAAATTTTGTGAGCAGAAGGAAAAGTAAACGGGCAGTGCCTGTCTTTTTCGCCAGCTTTATTAACAAAGAGATGGGAAGCTTTTCTGGATAGTTCGAGAGTGGTAAAGATGTAAATTGTTTTTTTTTCATGCCTGTGGCGGCCTCAATTCTGGGTTAGACTTGGGCTTATTTCAGAGGCTAATCTGTATGCAGAACTTTTTAAAAGGAATACCTTTTTTCGTAAAATTATTAATAAGAAACTTTTTAATATGGTGCGAACTTAAGTAGATACGCTTTTTATTTAGTAAAGTAATGTATATGTCACGGTAAATGTAAGCAATGGGTTATTATCTATAATTACCGGTAATAATAGATAATTACCAACGCAAATGGTAAATATAGTGAATTATTCACATTAACCGGTAATTATGCAGGGTGTCCATTTAAAAACTTTCCACTCAAGTTATCTTCGAAACGAGACAGATTTGAGAAAATCGCCGAAACACGTCAAGATATTTATTGAGGGGAACGTTTTTACAAAAAGTGGACGGCGCCCCTTTAACCCCTTAACCACCAGGGCCACCACCCCAAAATTCTTAAATGAGAAGGCGGGTCGAGTGATACATCATTTTAAAGCTGCTGACTAGTACTTTATAACCCTAGAATATGAAGTCAATATCTTCACCTATTACAAAATGGCGGTACTTTAAAAATTACCTAAACACCTGATTTGGATGGTCATATTTCCAGAAACTAATAAAGTTAGATGTACCTAATGTGGTGTTTTCTTAAAGCTCTTTTAAAGGTCTTTTTAATGGTGATACTGGTAGTAATATACAGGGTAGAAGAAAAAATACATATTTTTTTATTTAAGAACCCTGTATATTATTTTACCAATAAAAGATCTTTAAATGAGCTTTAAGAAAATACCACATTAGGTACATCCAACTTTATTAGTTTCGGAAATATGACCATCCAAATCAGGTATTTAGGTAATTTTTAAAGTACCGCCATTTTGTAATAGGTGAAGATATTGACTTCATATTCTAGGGTTATAAAGTACTAGTCAGCAGCTTTAAATGATGTATCACTCGACCCGCCTTCTCATTTAAGAATTTTGGGGTGGTGGCCCTGGTGGTTAAGGGGTTAAGGGGCGCCGTCCAATTTTTGTAAAAACGTTCCCCCTCAATAAATATCTTGACGTGTTTCGGCGATTTTCTCAAATCTGTCTCGTTTCGAAGATAACTTGAGTGGAAAGTTTTTAAATGGACACCCTGTATAGAACTTCCGCGTGACTGTGGTAAATGTTGACATAAGCTTTGTGATGAAGGGGAAACGGCGCGGGGAGGGTGATACTTGCAGACACGCACGTATTAGCTTCTAGACCTTCTTACATGTCGTGTTTACTTGGAGTTCTATATATGTGGTGGATTTTTAAATTAAATTCAACGTGCTCGAAGTCACGATCAGGTTAGTTTTGGTTAGCAACGCCTTTTTTTTTAATTAGCAGCACTCCTATTCATTTCCCAGTTTTTGCAATTGATTCCAATGTTTGATTTTATTATTTACTATATTTACTGAAGGGGTATGGTAATTCTATATAATTTCCGGTAACCTTTACCACCAGCACTGGTAATTATGCATAGTTGCCGGTAATTTTACATAATAACCGCACTATCCACATTTACCATAATATATATAAATTTAAACCAGGTGTTTTTAAAGTAAAAAGTTACAAAGATGAAAGAAAAGTACGTAAAAGATGTTTGCAAACTGATTTTTTAATTTTTAAAAAACTTTATATAAAAATTTTAAAGTAACAGTGCCGGCGACTAATTATTTTTTATTTAATTGCCTATTTGCATTTGGTTAAAAAAATTGAAACTGTTTGAAATTTGACTAAATTAAACCATTGATTATAATGGCTTTCATAAAATTTATGGCTTGGATATTTTTTTAAAAAGTTCAGATTCAAAATAGGTAAAATCTGGTTTGTGTGTTCAAAATTTTTTAAAAAATTTGGAATAACCAGTACTTTAAATAAGCACATTAAACGAATTCATCAGTACATTTTCGAAAAAAATTGACGTTGGTAGAGATAAAGAAATAAATAATTTAAGCACGGGATATTAGCTTCAGCTGCCCATTCAGCAACTTTAAGTCTTATGCAAACAGATTAAGGGTAGTTTGTCTTTAGAATCTGAACCAGGACAATCAAAAAGCTCGGCAATTAAGGTAATATGGGTCAAAATATTCTATATTCGATTTGGAAAAAAGTAGATATAAGCCTTTTAAAGCTTATAGTTACTGATTATATTATTAGCTTTTATTAATTGTTGAAAACAAAGGGTTTCTAGAGTATACAAAACAACTTAACAAGTTATATGAGCCACCACAAATAAAAAAGTTTTAACCAACACCCTGTTACCAAAGTTTTACGATAATAGAGTTTTAAAAATAATGTGTTATTAAAAAATTATTAAAACGTATCAGTAACAACCGACAGTTGGACGTCAGTAACAATTGGTATATTACTGTCACTAGCCAATTTATTGTTAAGAAAGAAATAACTCCCAGAGTACTATCAACAAGGGAAATAACTGAAAATCATAATGCTGGAAGTATGGCTAATTATTTTTGAGTATTTTAATGAGTGAGGCATTAGTATTAAAATTATTACAGTTATTTTATATAATTTAGCAAACATAAAAAAGCAATAAACGATTAAAAAAAAACATTCTTGTGTGGCCATACGATAAACCTGAGTGTGCAAGAATCTCACTCAAAAACTTTTGGATATAATAAACAAATACAAAACGCTTGTAAGACATTTTAAACATAGTGTTGTAGCTACAGAAAAAAACTTAAGCGCTGCCAAGAACAAATCGGCCAGCTACTTTTAAAAGTACAGCATACCTCGATGGAATTTGGCATTTTATATGTTAGAAACATTATTAACAATTAAGTATTCATTAAGTGTGGCAATAAGTAGTCATTCCAATGCCCCCGAGTCCTTAGATGCAGTGGAATTTTAGGAATGCATGTTATTATTACAACCTTCTGGGGCAATAACAGAAGAGCTTTCTGGAGAAAACTATCTAACAATGTCCCTTATTATTTCCTTGGTCTGGAAGAAAATGCAAATGTAGCTTAAAAATGTATAACTAAAGAACTTATCTTCTAAGGAAGATAGTAACACAGTAAAAAAATGACGAACTCTTTAACACTAAGACAAAATTGTAATAAAGAAAACACTGGTCCAGTAACATCTCTGTGGAATTATTTGGATTGGAAGAGAAATTCTTTTGGAATTTTGAATAAAATATAATTTTACGTTCCCAAAATTAAACAAACTTCATTTAAAATATCTTTGTATTCCAGCAACGTCAGTACCGTCCGAGAGAGCCTTTTTGAAAGCAGAAGAGTTAACTAATGTTCGAAGAAATAGGTTACGTCCCAGAGCACTCCACAACATATTACCTTTGAACAGCACCTTTTAATACATTATATTTTATTCACTGTTTTTTCTTTTGGTTTTTTTATAGTTGATCTATTTTTTTTATATTGTACAAACTTTGCACTTTTTATTTATAAACAATAAAATAATACCCCATTTTTTAAATATGCTAAAAAAATAAATATACAATAAATCAAATACGCCCCTGTATAAAAACAGTGTTTTATGAGTTGCCTATATTAAATACCTACATTCAAATATAGTTCACTTCCCCATTTGGCTTGAATCGTTTATTGAAATAAATGAAGATAAATAAATAAATATATGTTGCTCCCTTTTTATCTTATGTCGCAGCATACGTTGACAATCAATCGTTGGTGGCCGATGTTTTCTTTGTTATTTGGTATCTTTTGTATTTGTGTTCCGAATTTAAAAATATGAATTCATGACATTCATAATAGTTTATAAAATATTTCACGTGACGAAATAAAAATATTCGGAAGAAATATTCAAAAAAATTCGAATATCTCGATGTTCGAATATCATTCAGAAGATCATTTAAAAGTTTCCAACACTATTAGCTATGTCGGATACAAGATGTTATACAGAAAAGAAGTTGATTTACACTGCGATGTATACAAGTTCTGATAGCTATAGTAGGATCATAATTATACCTTATTAAAAATTAAATGATTTAAAAATAGTTGCATCAAAATAACTCATTTTAAGAGAAAATGTTAAAGTCGTGTTTAAGTCCAGTTTTCATTATTCATGATTATACGGCGGCTAATTTAAGGTCAAGCCACACATAACCGCCACGAGCCTGCAGCGTAGCTCCGCCATTCGTCGCGCTTATGAAATGTGGAAAAAGAGGGGCAATTTAATATTTAACTTACAATTTTTCAATAACGTAATAAAAAGTTTTTTTTTAGTTTAGGTCAAGTTTACTCAATAAGTTAAGGAAATTATTTTATATAAATATAA